>NW_019774014.1:459805-507693 GCF_001039355.2 Lingula anatina
AATGTTTCGTTTGTCTATCACATCTATCTATCTTTTCTGGAAGCAACATACTGAAATTAAATAATGAATTTTCGAGTCAATATTGTTTCCATTTAGGCTTTCATTTTCAAGATTATCGACTGATATTAGTGTGGCACCAAAACTGACACACGTCTCGGGCGTAAGACTATCTATCTTAAGACATGGCAGTTCTACTATCTATCTTAAGACATGGCAGTTCTGCTCTCTATCTTTATTGCATGTCAAGGCATGGGATGGTGAATGAAAACTCCTCTAGGATTTCGCAACAAAAATTGCCAAAACGATTCCATCTTGCAAACATTCCGTCAAATACATAGATATTGGAGTATATAAATAAACCATTCCTAAATTTTTGTGGCCATTTTTCGGAAATTCCATATCTTGTAACAGTGAATATTGGGCTGGGTGACGACTGCCGTCTCGAGGCGCTGGCTGCAGATGAAGACATGAAATTGCGCGAGGCCGTTAAAATCTAAAATGACGGAGGAACTCTGACCTCAACTGGGTTTAGGGATGTTCCGATGTTAAAGTGGAGTTGCCTTGGCAATCATGATAACAGAGGCACCAGATGACAGATAAGCGGAGTGTAAAACTTTACATGTGGTATTCTGGGAAAAAATTTAGAATGTAGGGCGGGGAGTAGGATGTCTAACAGTTAATGCTTTAAAATAAACTACTTTCATGTCGAGTTGGACAGTTATGTCTCCTCCGTGTTGTTCCATTATCCATGTTAACCATGGCTGAGGACAATACTCCCTTTGCTTTTACAAAGATGGTGATTTGAAAATATAACTCTTATACCTCAACCATGGAGGGTAGATTAAGTTTAATGATGCACATAATAAAAATAAATGTACAATAGCTAGAAGCAAAAGAAAAAGAGAAAGTTATTCATTTTCGTCATTTATTAATTGGTTAAATAATCACACATTTACGTGTTTTCTAAAAGGGATAACAACTCGCCATTTTGGTGGGAAAAGTGCCACGTTGAAGTCAGCAGACTTTCCAATGGTAAAGTCAAAGTTAGTTCATGTTATTTAAAGTGTTATTGTAATGATATCTGAACAGATTATTGCGGAAGGTAGCCATCTAATGTATAAAGGTCTATATGGCCTGATGGCAAGCGTAAATTTCAGAATTTTCACTATTTGTTGTTTTCGATGTGTTTATTGTGAACATTTTAATTTCATATGAAGTGTTGTTATCACTTTAGTTTGACCACGAAAGCATATATTTCGTTAGAGCATTTAAGTCATGTAAACTTTTTAAGAAAGGTTTACTTCTTTCTTAAATAAGGTATAACTGTCTACAATATCCCCGGCTCCGTGTCTAAAGTACTAGTATATAACTATACCGGATATCTTCTGACTAGCTCTGTGTCTTAAGTATACAATGTAACTCTCTGTGATATTCTTCGGCTAGTCCTGCGTCTAAAGTATAACTCTCTGGGATATTCTTCGGCTAGCTCTGTGTCTAAAGTATAACTCTCTGTGATATTCTTCGGCTAGCTCTGTGTCTAATCTGATGCGACATTTCAATATTAATCGACTCCCTGCGTCTTTTTCTTTCAGAGCTACAGTGTGATTTCAAAACAGCAAGAAAAGATTTCCTAAACTCGGCAGAGACAAAGTTGTACAGTAGGGGATTAATGCTGGAATTGGTGTGGAGCAGTAACAAAGCCACGAACATAACAGTTTTAACAGCGGGAGATGGACAGTCGGCGATGACGACACCACTGGCCTCCAGTAGCAGCATTAGGTGTGCTGGCCCCCAGCAGAGTACAAAGAAGAAGGCCACTAGGGCTATCAGGACGATGAGCCGAGTACTGGAGGATTTGGCCGCCCTCACATAGGGCGCTGACTCCAGTTGCGTCCTCTCCATCTCTGTCATGTCTCTCCGGACTTCTCTGATGATTAAAACCGAGATGACTGGTAATACGGTAGCTGGCAGGAAGAAATCACACCCAGACACCAACCCAATGTACACGTAATACTCCGTCTGGCCGTTCACACACAGGTTACACCCGCCACCCTCAGTTCCACGATGAAATATGATGATAGGGATGTTAATACTGCATATGACAGCCCATATGGCGCCGCTGGTCCAGATGGCACTACGGCGGCTCAGCACACCTCTGCACTGGAGAGGCCGAGTAATTCCTATGTACCGCAGAACACATATAGACACCAGGGAATAAATACTGACTCCCATAGTTACGTAACTGAAGTAGAAGGAAACTTTACACACAGAATCTCCAAACTGAATTGTCCCTTCACTGGCGTAGATGGACACTTGAATAGGGACACATATCAGGATAAACAGGAGATCGGCCACGGCCAGGTTCAGGAACAAACAGTTGATGTACATGTTCCTTTTCACCACGATAATAACCAGCACATTGCCTATGATACCAATAACAGACACCAGGCATAACACCACCGGAAGTACGGAGTTAAACAGACTGGTATCCAAGGTGAATGTGAGGTTGCCATGGTCACAGGTAGTTGTCACATTGGCATTCATGTTGTAACATTCGAAATCCGACATGTTCCACACTTCTGGTAAAGACAGTTCCGAAGATACGAGTGAATTCACTAACAGCGCTTCGCTTAGAAAGTGAATCGCTTTTTACGTTTTACAGTATATTTAAAACCTGGAGTTTCTTTACGCCGACTCTCAATGAAATCTGACAGAAATATCGAGGCAGCGGTTGTTACTTTGAAAGATAACTGTACCGTGTCTTTCTTCAATAGCTTAGATAAATACGTTACCCGTGTTTCTCGACAGAAAAGCTGTTTTCCCGAGCATTCAACAACGTAATGGCCTATGCAACTTTAAACCTGTCACTTCTATCTTGAAATGATTGAAAGGAATAAATGTCTCAATATCCTTCAACCGATATTTTCAAAAGCAAGCCAATGTTTTGCAACAACATTACGAAATCGAATAAGAAGATATGAAACCCTCCTCAAATAATACAGTATGATACTAGCTGGTGCCCAAAGGAATATTTTAAAGTATACACACAGACAGTGTTGGTAGTGGATTGCCTACCATGTGCGACCATTGGTCAGTCTCCAGATATTCCAAGGACAGTGGACTGCGTCCCTCACGTGCCCGGTGGACAGCCCGTGTGTACCCATTGTAGCCCATATCTGCCAGATGCGGTCAGAGTTCTGAGGTAACCTGGTCCACTCACTATACTTGAAGCTTACAACGTTTTAAAGACGTTGGCTGGTTTTACCGCCATTAGCTGAGGTTTCCCAAGGGAAAGGTCGTTTCCAGTTCGGCGACAAAATATTTGATACAGGAATCACACACATGTGACAGCGGAGATGAAGCACACAGTTTCAAAGCCGCCTTGGCCCCATTTTAGAGTTTTAGCACTCTCTTAGTCAGTGGCTCTTCTGGATAGCCGAACACATTTAATCTGTAACCGGAAGAAAATGAAATTAGTTGACTATTTGCGTACTCCAAGGTATAACTTTACACCACACAAGTCGATCTAAGCTTTATAATGTGAATTGCTTACCACGCTTGACTCAGTACCAGTATCACGCTGCATATAGGTTGCTTTTTTTCTTGTTGACTCAACAAAACTGATCTTTGAACTATCATCCGGCTGTTTCTGCAGGTGTTTGTAACGATTCATGAAATATTCCTAGATTTTTTGTCTGAAGTGTTACCGCTTATGCACTAGCTGTAATGCTAATTTAGTACTTGGAATCATTTGCCATGAACACCGGTTAACCACTAAAGGTCTATGGAATTATCTGTGTGGGGATACAGGTTGTTCAGTGTTGGTACTCGGGGGGTGGGGGGAGGGGGGGGGGGAGGGGATTACGTCAGATCATTTGCATCACCGTGTTAATGTAACCGGATCTGACCGTTCTTTATCATCAAGTGATGCATACTATAAACGTGTTACCCTAAGGTCAGGAAGCTACTGTGCCAGTGAGAGAGCCTCTTGTTTTGTAGCATCACATGCCTGCTGGGGTCACTTTCGCTGTACCTACAGGGTGTGTGTCTTAGCATTCTGTAGATGATAGTGTTCCGAGCTCACACCAGGCGTAGGGAGTGTCACTGCACGGTCAAGTAGGAAACCTAAGGAGTTCATTTTGATCACGTCACATTGCTTACACAACTCATTAATTTCCCTAGCTTATTAATATCTTATTAATCTCCAGGAACAGAAGTCAAATATAACATATTACTGTTGTCCCTTACTTTACATTATTCTACTAAAAACGTGTCACAGAAGTAACCAGGGTAAGTGTAGGCTGTGAATGAGTCGTTTACATGACGTAGATCTGTTAATGACACGTATGTCTATAGATTATATATATAGAATAAAAAACGCCGATTATTTTACATGTATTCCACTTAGTAATTTCCAGGATCAAAAGTTCTGTTACTTTTATATACATGTTTCTTGTCAGAAAATAATTAATACCAGTATATTGTGGGCGAGAAATAGATGAAACCATTTGTCATAACTGTGATTTTTTCCCACTATATCTCCGTTTTGATTGTCATTTTACTCCGACGGCTGATAATGGCGGCCACGCGTTTTTATAACTTCGAAGTCAGGTTATTAACAATTCTGTTGCAAGTTTAACTAGACTAGGCCGACAAAGGCACGTATGGTATTATTGAAAATGCATTCATGATTACCGTAGACAAAATGGAGTTTGTACTGACTTATGGTTTACGTGTGCCAGTGGCGTCTGCCTTAATTCACTCTGTCAAGAAACAAGACGTGAATGGCCCTGAAAAGGGCACAATATTAATATGAAGGAATGATAGGTATACTGAGTTTTAATTAGGTTTCTCATTTCTCCAGTGCCACGTCGTCAATACCCTGTGGCTGGCCGGAGATTTCTCATTACCTCAGCACCACTGCGCCGCCTGCGACTTATTATCTAAATTACTGGATTTCTGATAACCAAAAGGTGAGAGTGCAAATATCACACGCTGAGGCTTGAGCAGGTGCCCGTACATACGTTTCCGTGAAATGAACGTAATGTTAGAAAACAAGTTATTTGAGTATTGGAAATATATATCAGCTAGATAATTTCATAGGAATGAAGACATTATTTTGTCAGATGAATTCTGAATAAAAACACAAGAACCGTGTATGGTGAAGTTTAATTTTAATTCTAAAACTATTGACAAAAGACTACGTTTCTCATAAGTCTCTTAAACATTTCTCAATCATTGGTTATTTTAGATAAGACCAGAGTTCCCCCAGAGCGTGCATTAACCCCCTCACCCTCAGTGAACATGTGATAGACAAACCAGACATTAACCCTCAGCGTCGTCAATCCTGAGCGCGACATCGGGGTTTACTTGCAATAATTAGTATCAGTGGACTAATACAGTCAGATTTGTTTCAGAACACAGATATAAAACTCAACTTAACAACAAGAGAGGTGTTCGTATCTCATTAACAAAAACAATTGCACTGCCTAAGTACAACGGAGAGTGTGTTTTTGATTTATTTATTTTTTGCTGAGAGAGAGGAAGAGAGAGAGAGATAGTGACCATAAGTTGTAACGTATAACCTAGCTTTATTCATATCATCTTCACCTATGTATAGCGTATCTCAATGCTGGTCTACGGGTCCCTACAAACTGTGAAGATAATTGTATCTAATGTTGTCAACTAGCCAACAGGTGTCAGTTTATCACACGTGTCTACTCTACAGCGTGGTACCGTCCAGCTGGTGGTGGTGGGTTGACGGGGGCTGGGAATGTACCCACACCTTGGGGTACGGATTAGATGCCATCATCAGTCCCATACTTCAACAATCCCTTGTCTCCTTTTAGCTTCTAAATTTCAATGTTTCGGTTACTCACCAAAATGCATTTTTGGACATAAAAATTAA
Organism: Lingula anatina; assembly: GCF_001039355.2. The sequence continues at coordinate 465,714 of NW_019774014.1, forward strand.
GCAATTTTTAGAATTATCACCAAATTCTTTTTCAGGGCTTACAAAACAAATTTTTTGGATAATAAAATTAGTCGATTTGCTTGTAATGTACTGAGAGATTGCAGCCCTGTGTTGTACACACATAATTGGAAGGTCATTTTTTTCCAATGAGAAAAACACATACAAGTAGCACCTGTTTCTACCAGCATGTCTTCAGCTGTACCTCACTAGTATGTGGTGTGTATAATCTGAGGTGTTATGCTATGCAATACAATGATTGAATTTAACATCCCTTGCTGATTCTAACACCCATTGATATTATGCACCCTATCTCTAATGAAGTAACACATTCACCAGGAAAACACATGGTTACAATTACCAGTGTTCGAATTCAGTATTAGCACATCAATCAATAATATATATAATGTAACATTGCATATAAATATAATTTTATGAAGGATAGTCTGGCCGCACGATCTTACTGATGACATATAGTTTTCGAGATAAAAATATCTTCCGGGTTGAAGACTTCCTCCGTCACAGAGTCAGTTGTTGTTGTTGCAGAGCCTAAGTGGTTTTATATCAACAAACTGGTCTTCAAAACCGCACCACAAAGCTTGCCTAATATAAAAGACACTGTGTGAATGTCACCAATAAACGTGAACTTACATGTACAGTTTTCTCCAGTGCCGTCTTGCTGCCACCAGGGTCACTGTCAGGGCAGGGGACTTTAGACCAACAGTCACTAGAGTATGCAAGGTACTGTTTCCTTTCTTCCGGTTTCCAAGCAACAACTTACAGTAAACACCTTATCATTATAACGACGAACGGTTTGATATAGAGTCAAGTAGAGGTGAGACCGACAATTCCGGTTGTCTCCCGTCTACGTATTACCTGCAATGTGATATTAACACTCTCCTACATGTAATGACTGCCAGGTGCAGACTATCTACCTGTATGTCAATCACCGCGACAATTACACTCTCATGGAAATACACATAGCCATTTGGAATATAGTAAAATCCATTCAACTAAATGTCGATGATGAATTTTAAAATTCTATACGAAACAGCATATTTTCTAGAAAACAGGCTGTAAGAAGTAATAGTTTTAATGAATCAATCAAGTGCCAATGACACAATAAACTACAATACGTACTTTGCCTCTTCCAACCATCGCCTACAGAACCCATTATCAGGTGCCCATTATCCCCTCATCTGGCACGTAGTCAAAAAAACATGCGCAATATTCGTGTAACATACATATATAGACCAGAAGGGGCTTGTCAGTAAGAAACTATACCAGCAGTCCATGCATTTTATACTCGTATATCTCGAGTAGCAACTAACGTAATGCTGTATTCTACACACTCCTTTACAAAACGCATACTGCAGTTTAAACTGATAATACCCCGGGGATTTCCATAAGAGTACCAAGCTAAGTGCCTCTGAGTCAAATCTGTGACCTCTGTATAACATACCGTGTGTATATCTTCCACAACTACAGGGTAAAACTATCTAACAGTACCATTTACGTTTAATTATGGCACCGAATTTAAGAAATATATCCCCTGGGCTGTAAAAGGGGCTGCCAATAGCTATCAAAATATGGAATATGACTAATTTAACCAGCAGGGGGCGCTGTATAGAGATGAGAATGTTGTGCAAACAGCCGTTGGAGCAAGTACCCTGAGTTTCAGAGATTCTTGGAACTCGTCTATGAGATGATCAAGTCTGCCATTTCAATTTCCTAGGAAATCCAGAGAGAAAGTGAACACATGCAACACATTTGACAGTAACAAGTACATGTACATGTTATACATGAGCTATTTGGTATTTAGGTTATATAATTTGATTTAACAATATTTGTAGAAATGTGCTAAACATACTATTAAAAACACGACCTCCAGTCAGTAGTTAATAAGTAGTAACACCTGTCCCAAGGTAGCTTTCATCTTAAACCTGACCCAAAGACGTGTATATTATTCGTGCTTAAACATTGGGAAAAATCCAGAAGTCCCAAGTCTGAAAACACCGCTTCGAACGCTAAGGCAAGATGATCCATTGTATCAGTTGTATATAACATTATCATTTGTTTTGAGAAAATTATTGGCAGGGGTCCTTACCTGGCGCAAGATCGTCACCTTGGCCGACTTTCCTCGGTCTTTGTTTTTCTTTTTAGATAGGAATTCATTAAGCCAATAGATTCTTTAAAATATGAGTATCGGGTACTGTTTTCTAGTAAAAGATAAAAACTAAAAACGTGAGAATGAAATTGTTTATGGATTCAGGTTTTAAAATCGAATTAAAATCTGATACTGCATTCACAGGGATATATATATATATATATATATATATATATATACGGTACTACTATAAACCAGTTTACTGCCAAACGTCTGCTATTGCTCTGTACTACAGTGAAAGCAATGAGGCTAGAATCCTACGCATTAACAGTTCAGAGATGTCTAGAAGAAATGGGCTCATTACTTTTAGAGATTTACTTAATAGCCTTAAATGTTCAGCTCTTTGAAATGGCCTGCACAGTGTGATATATCATGACTGGTAGAAAACGCCACATGTGCCTCTGTGTGCGCTGCTGCTGCCTAATTGACCATACAAACTGCTGCACAGTACTATTCTGCCAGAACAACCACCACAGGTTATCACTGGTCACACACACACACACACACACACGCACACACACACTCAAACACGACCAGTATTATGAAATAGATCAAGGCTTGTTTGCTGAAAAGGTTCAATATTCACTGTGTCAGTTTTAATTGGCCAAGGTTTTTGTACCACACGCCCAGTAGAAATTAATGCTTTTACTGTTAGTCTAGTGGGATTTTTGAAAAAAGGCTCTGCATAAGAAGCAAGAGGCATTTTGGGGTAAAAGTTGGGAACCAGGCTTATAAGCATAATTTTGGCATGCTGAATCCGATTAACCCGGTTCCCAAGCGAAATTTTTAACTGTATAATTAAAAAAAAAAACAAGAACAAAATGGCCGCCAGGTTTCCAATTTTCTGCAATATCTCTGTAACTAGATAGGCGAATATGACAAATGAAGTGTTTTTACCGATATTTTCAGGGTCGAGGAACATTATTAAGATATTTCTGTAAGAATTAGATTTACAGAATTTCCCTAAATATGCAAATTAGGACCGCCATTACTGAAAAAAAAACCGTTTTACTTCTGTATCTCTGTAACTAGGCAAGCAAACGTGACACATGAAGTGTTTACACCTATGTTCTCAGGGTCGGGGAATGTGATGAATCAGAGGCCTTGTCTGATGGGTAGCGCTGACTTTTTTTTTTGTTTCTTCACTGTATCTGTCAAACACAAGTCAAACTGCTGATAGTTAGAACCTGCCTTCAGAACTGCTCTTAAGTGTGTGTCAGTCAAACTACCAAAGGTCACTGCATTGTCAGGTTTTAACAGTGACATTGCCAGTGCTTGCCCATCAATTATAAGGCAAGGTGAGCAGAGGCGGATCCAGGATTATTTGAAGGGGAGGGGGAGGGGGATCCGCAGTTGCAGATAGCAGAGAATGCACGCGTTGTTATCCGTTTCCATTTTTAAATTTTGTCTCGGTGATTCTTTGTGTAAGAGAAAATCCTTACCAACTGATATTCTTATTAATATTGAGTTCATAAGAATTTAATACCTCGTTGTTATCAGCTATAAAATTACCCATGTGCTGTTTATAACGCTGATCTAAATACGTATTTAAATTAAAATTTTGGTGTATTGACACGGGTTGATTTATTAAAGCTATATCGAACATGATAACAAGTGTTATTTTAATTCATTACTAATATAAAACAATGAAAATCAAAGAAAATATGTTTAAAAAAATCCATTTTAAATGTCAAGTCTGTACATTGCATCACATGAATTACTTTATTCAGCAAATCCCTCCATTGCATTAATAAAGGAATCACCTTTTTCAAATCTAGGCAACAGGGGCAGTTGTGTGATCCAATATGTTTACATCCCAATGGCAGCGCAGTATTTAATTGCCAAATTCAATTCAGATTCAAATAATTGCTACAGTGTGACAGTGTAGCACTAATTACTGATTTGGTTATAGTGAAAATGTCTTAACCACTTTCTGTGACCCTGAAAACACAGGTGTGGGCACTTCATGTGTCACATTTGCTTGCCTAATTAAGAAGATACAGAAGTAAAACGTTTTTTCAGTAATGGCGGTCCTAATTTGCATATTTAGGGAAATTTTGTAAATCTAATTCTAACAGAAATATCTTAATAATGTTCATCGACCCTGCAAATATAGGTAAAGACACTTCATATTCGCCTGTCTAGTTACAGAGATATTGCAGAAAATTGGAAATCTGGCTGCCATTTTTTTTTTTTTGCAAATTAGACAGTTAAAAACGCAAAATTTCGCTTGGGAACCGGGTTAATCGGATTCAGCATGCCAAAATTATGCTAATAAGCCTGGTTCCCAACTTTTACCCCAAAATGCCCTACCATTCATATTTTGTGGAAATCCCACTAAACTATGTTAATCAAAGAAAGGAACAATACCTCAGTCTGTCAGCTCCTCCAGCGCCTCTCTTCGTCTTACTTAGCACTATTATCTCCTGACATAGCACTATTATCTCCTGACATAGCCTCAGGTCGCTGTTACCAATACAAATGTCTCGAATCTACAGGGTGCAGCCATAGTCGATGATTCCAACTTCTGAACACGTGGATGATATTAATCCTGTAGTGGCCTATGGCTGGGGCTATTACATCTAATAGAAGTAATTTCCCTTCAGTAAACGACCTAAAGAGGGGACAATTCAACAATGCTATAATGATTCCCCTGGGGATAGTTTCTCTTCATTTGATTGTCCTTTCTATATTATTCAAACAGCAATTTAAAGGCAATTAGCTAAAAAGCACATGTAATTACCCAGTATAAGGTCAGAAGAGCAATTTTAGTGAAATCGTACAGAGGATATTATGGTGCATATAGCAACATGTACCAACATGTACCAACATGTACCGACACGTACCCCGGTATCAGGATGTACCAAGATAAACCAACATGTACTAACATGTACCAAGATAGACCAACATGTACCAAGATAGACCAACATGTACCAACGTGTACCGACACGTACCAAGATGTACCAAGATAAACCAACATGTACCAACATGTACCAAGTTAGACCAACATGTACCAAGATGTACCAAGATGAACCACGATAAACCAAATTGTACCAAGATAGACCAACATGTTCCAAAACGTGCCAAGATTAACCACTATTTACCACTACGTACCAAATGTTCCAAGAGATATCAGCATTTCTTTGTCTCGCCCAAATATCATGGAGGCGTTAAAATAAGTAAAAAAGTTGTTTGATTTTTCCTTAATCGTGTAAATTATGTATTGAGATAATTACATCGGTATATGTGTATACAATGTACATGGCTTTCATGCGCATATATCGCACCTCAGCTAAGGTTGAATACCGACCGATGTACCTGGAGAAAACATCTTATTTCTTTACCCGTCAATCACACACGTGTGCTACGCATTACTAAGCTGAAACAGGTCCCATTTTAATACTTTCAGTCCGTCAAATATTAAAACATATCAAGAAGAGAGAAGCTGGTCACGAAGCAACTGTTGGTAGCCACGATTCTGAAATGCACTCCGGTCTACGTTAATTTAAATGTACTGGAAGCCAGGACGTAGCGTGCAGTTTTAGCTTTATTCAAAAATAACTTTTACCGATGCAGTCGGGTGTAGCGGCATATACTGTTAACACAATCCTCAGGAAATTATCGAAGCTTCCTTCTTATTTTGCTTTCTCTTTTATAATTTGCAAGTCTTTATTTATTTTACTTCGTCTCATGTTTTTTCTTCCAGCATTCGTGTTTCTGTCAGCCTTCTGCTCTTTCTTTATTTTCTGCCATTTAGCCGTTTAGTATTGTAAGGCGATAGTAAACAATGAAACGTTTCTATCTGTCGTGTCCGAAATAGTCGCTGTTTATCGTTTTACCTGAATAATTCCTTATAGTTCCTTCTGCACTCTATACATGCGCATGCGGAACATTAACATTACCTCGGCAATATTCAGTTACTTGTACGGCGTTCTGTGTATCACTGGTACATTAGTGGTCATTTTGGACAATGCCAAAGCTGACATACTCTCCAGTACTTAAAGTGTTCGCTGTCACCCTGGGTCTGCTGGAGACAGGTTTGTACACTGTCAGTGTCACGGGTTGGCCCTCACTTGTCTATATCTTCAGGGACGCAGGCTTCCACATCGACCTCTGCGGAGCTAACTTGACAACGGACGCCAACTGGTCAGTCTCTGGGGATAGTGGGCATCAGGGTAGCCCTGGCTGTCCGGAACAGGAGCAGGGTCTAAACCTGGTCTACACTGTGGCTATATCGTTACAGGTTGTGCTGCCTGCTCTGGGTTATTTCTACGACCATTATGGTGTGATCCGCACCCGAGTATTGTCCATGTAAGTTGAGATGTTAATATTAAGAATGTGTACAGAAACGTACCAGGAGTCAGAATGAAAGTTTCTCAACACTAGAGACCAGAAATACACAATAAAGCATTTTAGATGACATACTGTCCCTGATTTATATAAAAAACTTTGTATTCTGTATCAATAAATCCTTCTTCAAGAGGAAAACAACTAATGTTATTGGACTATTTAAATGCTGCTCTTTAAATCAAGATAAAGTTGCAGTCTTCTTTGGGAATATGACTTGAATTTAAATAAGAAATACGATATGTATAAATAGTGGGTTAATAGTTGATGGATCGTCTCACTATATCGAGTCTCGCATTGTGTACTCGTCTTTGGCTCTAGTAAGTGGAGCACCCATTGTCACCACAAAGAAATGGCGTAAAAGAGATGCTTGAAGCGTACAGGGGAAAACGACAGTGGCTGAATAGTGTTTGGATGGAGCGAAATAGATACAGTGAAAACGTTGCATAATAATAGAATCTGCTGTATGGGCCCTTACAAAATATAATTCGTACAGTGTTAGCTCACCCCTTGAGAAGTGCTACAAGTTTATTCCTCTAACCTTGGTCTCTGTTACTTTCGCCAAAGAGTGGACTTGGGTATGTTATTAGAGATCAGGGCCCCGTAACTCTAAAACATCGCGCATTGCGACCGAGCGCAAGCGTCTCGATTCCATAACTCGCCCATACTTGCCCCATATAATACACTGTAGCTTCTATGTGATATCGCTATTCGCAATACGCGTTGCTTTCGAGTTACGGGGCCCAGGGCGAAATTGAATTAGCGGACGTCAGGGATCGTGTGAGTGCAGTCTCTATTTCAGGCCTACCCAACTACCAGACTGGGCACCGAATGATCCTGAATTCACCGGTAGATCAGACCACACTACCCGTTTTCTAGGTGTGTGTCAGATCGCATTACACAGTATCAGACGCGACACCGCTCTTGCCTAGTACGCGATGTGATAGTAACGATTCTAAGCGGGGTTGAAAAGCATTGCATCACCACTCAAAATTTGTTCAGGGTATGATACTGTGTAACGCTTAGCAAGTTAAGATGCTGACACTCGTTTTCGTTAATGAACCGACAGAGTGCAGCACCAGCAGCAACATGCGTTAGAGTTTATTTATTATATTTTTATTTTATACATCAGTTTTCAATTAAAGCTAAATCAAATTATAACAAACCACCGTCATTTGCATTTTCTGGCATAAACCACAGTGTTTACATTACCGGAACGTGATAATCCTGAATTCTTTTTTCTTAAGGTTTACAACATCTTTATCTTTGCAGACTTTTCAACGTTGGTGGATGCTTCCTCATTGCCTTTTCTGAACCAGGTAACTATGTTATATCGCTGATTCTGTTTTTAAACTTTAAACTTTAAAAAATATTAAAATATGTAAACACATGTGTATGTGAATATGTAGTCCACACAGGGTATAGAAATAAATCATAGACATATAACACACACAAAATTAAGGTAGCCGTTGCTTTGCCAGGTTCACTTTGGGACTTCCTTAATGATATTTACATTTGGTAGTGCTTCTCTTAATCCTTCATCATTGTCTGCTATGTTCGCCCTCTATACATGTAGAAAACCATTTAATGATAAACACTAAAACTAATTTGGCAAACTGTGGATAATTTTTTTCAAATTGCTAACGTGAACATTATTCTTTGTGTGTTTTAGGACTGGAATGGCTCCTGTATCCGGGTGCAACCCTCCATTTCCTGGGGGGTGGGATGCTAATGACTACAGACATGCAGCTAACGTCTTTATTCCCTGCTAAGAAATCCTTTATTGCCACTCTTGTCTCTGGTGCAGCCGACATGAGCAACTTCAGCTTTGTGTTGGTCAAGGTAAATTGCAACGATTTCCCAGAGTTTTACATAAGATTTGAATAAAAATAGTGTCTCTTCGAAATGCACAACATTTCGACAACAAAGATGCAGACCTGTAAACAGCTAATCCACTCATGGACAATTTCTTTTTTGTGCCCATCTCCAGTTGGCGTATGACGCCGGGATACCGTACCGTCTGTCTTTGATTGCCATGGGGTGTGGAACACTTGTCATTGCCACCGCCACCACCATTGTGCTGCCACCTCGTGAGTCAATGTCAGACAATGACAAGGACAGACAACCGGATGCCAGTGACATCAAATGCTCTGACAGCCGCCTGGTGTCCTGCAGTGAGACGATCTACGTCATTTCTCCAGTGGACTCCGAGGTATCTGCCGAATCTTCAAGTGGCACAAAAGTATGTATAACAGTACTGCTTAATCATTTTGAAATGTTCAGTTAAACTTACAATTATGCAAATGATACCATCACCGATTAATTAAAATTAAACAATTTAACCTAATATAATTGAACATATGTCCAACTTTTCTTTTCGATGAATCCGTCCAATTTCTATCACATTAATGGATACTAAGAACAGAGAAGATGCTGGCTTTTGGGATAACCCTGCTGTAGAAGTTGATCCAGAAATCACAGACGACCCAGGTGGAATTTTGACAAGTTTCCCACGTGGTGACACATCACACTTTTCAAACTGTGGCACATCGAAGAAAAACGCCGAGATAAGTGGACAAACAGCCCTTGAAAGCGGAAGAGTAGATATTGCCTGTATAACCGGCCAAGCGAGGCCTTCCACAGAAATGGTCGGCTCATCTGTTTCCAAGGCGGGCCAGGATTCTGGCACCAAAAATGAAAAACGCCTGCCATTCAGTGTCGTGTTGAAGAGCGCCATGTTTTGGATGACACAGCTTTGGTTTTGCGGAAATTCCTTCTTGATTGTTTCATATTTCGGCAGCTTTAATGCCATGATAGACTTCAGATCATACGGGAATGTTAATGCAAGTAAGTACATATATATCTTTACCTACTTCAATTAAGACCACTAAAATAGAAACGAACGCTTTCTATAGCTACATATAGGCCTATTATCGATATGCTGATACATGCATACGTTCAAAGAGTAGTTTCAACACATCTGTTTTATTTTTTTATTTGGACTGAAAAAAAATTGACTTATTAATAGTTGTTTCCTGGCTGCTTTCATGTCTGGACTTCAGTTATATTTACGTTTATTCACAAGAACATAACGCTGCAGCACACCTGTCAGTCGCGAAGTCATGTTTCGATTAATCAAAGCAATGCCGGTGTCACGAAACTGAGGGTCCGTGTGACAGAAAGTCCGCCCTCCATATAGTTATAATGGCTAGGGTTAATTTGACCTAAGTAGGTCAGAATCTAGAGCCAGGCTCATCTGTACAAATAAATAGGAAGCGGACTCTCTGTCATGGCGGACTCTCTGTCATGGGGGACTTTCTGATACATGACACCGGTAAGTAAATTGTTACCCCAATGGCGTCATGCATGCCTCAGGCCCCCGTTTCACAAAAAAACTTAAGTCGGTTTCCCTGACTTAGGGCTTGGTAACCAACGTAATTAAGTCGTTACGTCATTAAGTCCCGTTTCACAAAGAATCTAAAAGGTTGCTTACGTCGTTTTTTTCTTAGCTGTAAGTCGACGATGTCAAGCCTCCTCGGGAGGAGACTTAAGTCGGCAAGCTCAACTAAAACTCGGTAAATGAGAGCATAAACAACAAAAATTTGGAAAGAACATACCTCCTTCAAGATATTGTGTTATAATATCCTTGAATAGCACTGAAATTTATGGAATATTAAAATAAAAAATAAAATTCCACTTTACCCAGCCGATCGCGTGTTTGTTTATGTTTTTGACCGCTAGACGTCCCTCAGTAGTGTTCCACGACAAGCTAATGTTTAACTGTTACTTTGAAGTTGTATTGGAGTTAAACTTATCAATAAAGTTCAAAAACAAACTTTGTTTGTGTTTTGGCTGACTTTTATTGTTGATAAACGATCGTTCTCGGCCGAAAGCGGCCATGAAACGTCATGTCTTGTGAAACTTTTGCAATTTTACACCTCCTTTTCTTGAAGAGTTTCTCGTGCGCGTCGACTACGGTAAGCACGCCAAGCTAAGACGTTAGATTCTTTGTGAAACACTCCTAGTCGACTTCAGCTAAGTCGACCTAGCTAGGACACCCAGCTCGAGTAAGACGTCTACGGATTTAAGATTCTTTGTGAAACGGGGGCCAGGGCTACGTTTTTTAATGTGTATCAAATGTATTGCCTTAAACAATATTTTGTTCAATTAGAAGCAGATTATCATTTTTCTACATTTCAGTCAGCCATTACACCAATGTCTTTGGTTATCTACAGCTTGGTATCAGCATGCCTCTGGCCATATTTGCCGGCCATTTGGTCAACAGACTGCACAGTGGCGAGGACAGAATACACGGTCTCCGTTTTTTTCTTCTCCCTCTCCATCTCTCTTTCTCTCTTCATCCCCTCTCTCTCTCTCTCTCTCTCTCTCTCTCTCTCTCTCTCTCTCTTCATTTCACTCTCTCTCTGCCTCTTTCTCTGACTGAGCAAATCTTTGCATGGATGGACATCTGCATAATTTTAGGATAATGCAGCCTGTGTACAATATGAACAGGAGATAAACACAACTCATGCAAAACCTGCTGTACGAGTCAAGTATTGAAGTCACACGTGTTTTGGTTTAATGGTACATGCAGTGGCGGATTCAGAGGTGGGCCAGCGGGATCCTAGCCCCCCCCCCCCCCCTTCGGTTTCTGAAAAAATCATACTGATATTCCCCTCTTGGAATTAAAATTTTGACCAGCTGATTTATAATTCTTAACCGTTCCAAATGGCACTGTTTGCCCTCCCAAAACACCCCAAAGTGGACCTAGGGTCGACTTTGCATCCGAGGCCTGTCAATCCTGAAAAATCGGACCCCCTCTTGAAATAATCCTGGATGCACCCCTAACATGTATGTCCCTTTCAGCTGAACCAAAGACGTTCATTGGTCCATTTCTAGTCACGTGTACGTCGGGACTGCTGCTGTGGGTGACATGCGCAGTGCCGGTATTGGAGGTCCACTACGTGGCCATGCTTCTTCACTGTGTACTGCGGACATTCACGTACGGGGTGCACCTCGCGTTCCTTGTGTTTGCGTAAGTATACTTCCCTATTGCTTGACTGTACATGTATCATGTTGCTATATGTATATTGATTGTTATGTATTATCAGTCAGTTTACTTCCAATAAAACATCCAAGTTAAGTTTCTGGCTCGTTGGTCACCTTGTAACTCTATAGTCAGTCACAGGGGTGTTTCATCACTGAGGTTATGTTACTGCTTTTAGAGCTGGATTTAATTCTCTGTTAACCTTGATTATAACGGGTAGTTGCGCTAGATATGCAATTTCAAGATATAATAATAATAATAATAATAATAATAATAATAATAATAGCAATAATAATAATAATAATAATAATAATAATAATAATAATAATAATAACAACAGCAACAACAATAAAAATAAAAATAATAATATATTATTATTATTGTTTTTATTATTATTATTATTAATTCTTGTTGTTTTTGTTTATGTGCTGTTGAGAGAGACATCCGTAGATATCTCATAAGAACGGGGCTTACTAAATTCTATACTAGTACAAAGCTTATATAAAATCGAATGTAGCAGCACAGTGCAGTCATTTACTTTTATATTACGCAGCAAAGACACGTCTCACAATTGAATAATATATTTTTCAGTTTTCCACACGAACATTTTGGGAAAGTATTTAGTACTCAGCGGGCCATAATGACGGCGGTCACTGCTGTACAGTACATCATGTTCTCCTGGCTGAAGAATGGGCTCAATAGTGACCCACTTTATGTAAGTACGGCATAGGATTGTTTTCAGTCATTTCTCAAAATAGGTTATTTTTATAATCTACATAACTAGCATAATGCGCATCTTCTATAAAGCGATCTATATATGTTAACTAATCAGAGTGCGTACCCTAGATATCAGACAGAGGGAAATACTACATAAGTGACAAATTAAAACGGGAAAATTGGGTACCTCTGTGTATTTAGAAACATCATTAATATACATGAAAATTCCCAGAAACAAGCCTAAAATCTTAAACCCATTAGTAGGTAAATCTAACTAATGGGGGGGGGGGGGGGGGGGTTGATCTACCTGATATTTATAAGAGGGTCCTGGCCGCTATACCACCTAGCGGTCAGTGAGTGTGAACAACTACTCACGTCAGCCTGATGAAAGCCTTCGACCAGGTTGGCCGTAAGCTAACGGTACGGACAATTTTAGGCTTGTGTCTGGGAATTTTCATGTTTATCAACTACCAAGCTAATGAACATTTTTGCTCATATCATTAATATTGTTTTATTTTATCGCTGTGCTAGATTGCTCCATATTTATAACTACCATATTCTGCTCAGAGATCTTCTTCGTGCATGAATAGCTTTCACAGTGGATGATGGTGGTCAGATACCGCTGTGCTATGAATCTTATCTACATGTGTTGAAAATCTTCATTTTCATTATTTTCAGTTCAGTCTAACTTTATGTGGAATAGCCTGTGCGACGCTCTGTCTTCCGTTCTATCTCATAAGACGCCCGGCCGTGTCGCAGACATGAAATGACATACCTGATGCTGAGACTGCATTATAACAGATTATGTTAGTTGTCTCAGAATATAAGTTACATACCTAATGCTGAGACTGCTTAATAACAGATTGTGTTAGTTGTCTCAGAATATAAGTGACATACCTGATGTTGAGACTACTTAATAACAGATTGTGTTAGTTGTCTCAGAATAGAAATGACATACCTAATACTGAGACTGTTTGACAGCAGAATGCGTTTGGTGTCTCAGACAAGACGTTACAAAGTCAATGATAACGGAGTTGGCTTTGTAGGCATATATTTAGAGACGATATATTTTTACCGAAACGAATTTGCTGTTCCGAGTTGATGAGATAACAGCAACGTTCTTTGGAGTGAAAATTGTAGTATTGTTTTCAAACAAACCCCCTCACCCGAACAGCTATCAACACCTTTTTATCGCCCATTTAATCACATTAATCACATCTCCAAAACAAGCAAAAATATAACAATAAATAAATAAATGTTAAACAAAAAATAAAAAAGCATAGTTAAACCGAAATCTGACATTCTGTTTTAGTTTACAGCCCATTCATCGACTAAAGCGTCTTGGCTAACCGTGCTGGCAGACTGCGTTAAACATCTCAGACAAGACGTGACATTGTCGACTTGACTACCTCAAATCTCACAGGGGGTCTTTATTTATTGTCGTAACAGTATACATACAGAGGGCACTGTGATCAGTGGTGCGATTTGATGGCGGATTACGTAAGGTGATTCAGACAGACAACGGCATACATGCCTCAACTACGTAGATAGATATTTTATTTGAATTTATTTTAGAGATAGACATTTTATTTTGAATTTTATTAAAATAGCAGAAACACGAAATTAAAATAAATACTTTATCTTTACATAGATAGATATTCTTTTTTATAGATATATATTTTATTCTGAAATGTTAGCAGAAACACACGAAATAAATATTTTCTCTTTCACAATATCAGCAAGTTAAGCAATCAAAATAGAGAAAAGAAGCATATTTACACATCATAAGTATATTTTCTTGCTGAAAAACGTGACTGTTCCGAAATCCAATTTAATAAAAATCTCTCCCACGCCAGCTATGAGCAGACAACCACACCGAACATGTACTACAGTTTGTACGCTCCCGCACACACATACAATTTTCATAAAGAACCCTTGTCAAGAGACCTTTTTGCACAAGGTCATGAGATGGCATATAAAATCTGACTGCTACAATTCGTTCATGAATGCTGTTTAGCGTCAATTAATGTACATGCTGTTATGTTACCTATGCTGAGCATGGAGTTAGATTTTGTAACTGACATTTGCTACCCCTTCCACGCGCTCGGCTTTGTCACTTTGCACATATCTATCGGTATCTCTGTTGGCTATATCTGCAGAGTATTCGTGTACGTAAAAGTTTCAATCTCTACATAAGGTGTAACAATGCATAAACGGTTTGTCTGATGTACCCTTCCTTTACTGAGCACACTAGTTGATACACTAGCTAACTGTATCCTCTACCCGGACCCAGCAGGCTCCTTGGACCAAGTTCTACAAGACACAAGTCACTCAGCGTGGTTCCTCTGTCACATTACAGTCTTAAGAATCATTCGCGTAGTCAATTGGTAGTTATCAGGGAACGGTACATGTGACTATGCGTTTAGCTTTTTTAATCCAATAGTTGTAGCTTATTTGCTCTAACAAAGGGAAATTTTTAAAAAAGTTTCAAATTTCCCTTGCTTATAATTGCCAATTTTATGAAAGTGGATTCCTATATCTGTCCTCCATCACCGCCTGCTTGTATGTTAGATCTCTGTTATATTTTCATGGAGCTGCATTCTAGTTGTGTTTGGCTCTGTATCTTTGTTTTTGTCATTGATAGTTTTGTCCAACTCAGTCAAATCACCGACCTCGGCGGCTTTCTTTTCAGCGTCTTCGATGCTCCGCAGAAATCGTGTTCCCGCTCGCGTTAAGCAGAAAAAGAAAACGGCGCCAAACATGATTATCCCAGCAGACATGAGAACCAATTCGGTGCTTAAAGGCCGGACGATGGCGAACGCTGCAACTAAAGCAACGGTGTCCAGTACGTATATGAGGCCCGCAAGAACTAAGCGATGGAAATGGCTGCCGATGACAGAGCCAAGAGGAGCCCCAAAGATGACAACTGGAACACAAACAGCGACATACTGCCAGCACTCTCCGTCCACGTGGCCCATTATGACATGCCGCCAGAAGAGCCCAACCGAAGTGTTTCCCGCCATCAGCACGATGGAAGTGGGTGTGGCAATTTTCTCGCTGACGCGAAACAGAAGCGTAAGAACAGAAAAACTGCATATATCTAACCCACTACCGGCAAATGACGTAAATATACCACCGAAGAAACCAGTGAGAACCAGAACTATTCCCTTCCACCAGTTAAAGTTGGGTATTTTAGGGAAGGTGCGTCTTTTGTGATAAATATTCAGCCCAAACAAGGCGAAAGCAAATGTAAACCAGATACATACAAAACTTAACTTCTTCTGCGCGGAGGTCAAGGCAGGGTCGACAATCTCAAAGCCAAAAACAACTCCAATGATTCCCCCAAAAGTTCCCAAGAAAATTGAATGCCATTCCAGTTGGATTTGCATGTAAATTAATGTGAAGGCCGCCGCCGTCATTCCCACGGACTGGATGGCCACGGAGAAATCCCTGGCCACTGATGGAGGAATACCGAACGCTAAGGTCATCACTGGAAACGCTACGGCGCCCCCTCCCTCACTAGTCATTCCTGAAATATTTTATGAACTGATGTCATATGATAGGAGATATGATTTCCGTAAAATGTGTGATCAGTAAAATATATAAAATGGTGTGATCGTTAGACTTGCTTCTGAAATTGAACTTGTCCTTGAAGTTAAATTTTTATACGGTCATATAGGCTGCCAAGCAGTTCCATGACCTTAAGTGATAGTTTTGTGTGGCTTAAATAATGGTTATATTTAATTTATATTTACATTGAACTTCATCCCAGAAAGAAAATAAAGTACGTCTATTCGCCGAGGAGAATATAAGGTTATTTTAGTTGCACAAACCTGCTACCAAAGACCCAAACACCATTGTTATCGTCATGAAGTATTTCTCAGGAAACAAGTTCCAGTGATTGTGAGCCACCATGACGGCCAGCCAAGCAGAGAGGACAATGACGGAGGGCATAACGACTGCCACAACGCGTCTGTAGCGTACCATTACCTTCTTGTACCACTTAGCGTCTTCTGGGAGACTCCTCAGAGCGTCTTCCTGGGTCGGCAGCAGCTGTTGGCCTGAAGGACACCGACACAAAGTACAGGTAGCAGGTCTTAATGTGTCAACTGGATGTCATAAGTAGGGATAATTTAAATACAAAATCTACTTATCTGTAAGACCGTGTTTGCATATAGGCACCTACTGTACTTGATGGGGGAAGATTAATTCTCTCCGTTCGTCTTTGCGCTCTTTTATCATATTGTTTTTTAGACCGAGGATGACTGATATGTCACTTTACAGTACCATTCTTCGTGTTTTCTTAATACAACAATACACTACTATTTCAAGAAATAACTTGGACAAAAAATTCACCTTCCCAAAAATACTTTCTGATGAATACCCTTAATCTGAAGGGTCGTTTTCTCACGCAGCAACGACAATAAGGAGAGGCGTGGTCGGTCACGTGGTCGGTGACGTGGTCGGAGACAACAGGTGGATTGCACTGAAATATGGATATTTTTTAGTTTTAACTTGGTATATTATTATATAGCGTATACATTAGATATGACGACGACAGATTTGAAGCCTCAGCTATCTGAAGCCATCTGAACTCCCTTCAGATTTCAAAAACACGTGTAGACTGCTAACTGGGCAGTTTACTAATCTTATTCTTCATATCGTGCTTCAGGGTAACATATTATATGGTGAGGAGGTTGCACTGTAAATCCCCCTTCAGGTATGTCCTTTCCGAGATCGATACATTGACTACCGTCCAAAGCTTCTCTATTCCAACTCCGTATCAGCTTTATCTTTTAGAAGGGATAAATATTCGAGACACCATGTTTTTATCGTGTGATAAGCAAATAGTATATGTTATTGTTTTGTATTGTTTTGTGATTTTGCTGTCTGGTAAGAAGTAATTGGCAGGTGGCGCCATTACCTATCATACTAGTAATACTGACCGATGCATCAACGTCAGAATTGACCAATCAGAGTTAAGGACACATACCAGACTACAACGATATCAGATGATGGTAATGCTGTAAATTATTTCAGATGTTACAATTAATACTTGCGTTTTCTGTTTCCCTCGACCCTTGTCCATGTGAACTATTGTCTGCCTCGTCTGTCTCCATTTTGTCTGACGTCATGTCCGTTTTTGGGTCACCCATTCACTTGCATTTGAAGGCACTCGGCATATGTGTCACTGGAACAATTACAAAGATGATAAATAAATCAAATTGCATTCCATCAGTAGCATTAACAAGTAAAATTGATCAATCAAATGAAAGGAAACCAAACGAAATTATCGCCGAAAACGTGTCATAACCAACAGCTTTTGGTACTCCAATCAGTCAGCTACATTGTATGTTCAAATTTTGCACTGGGCGTCGATGACCTCTCACTGGAAAATGCAACATTTAAACATAAATAACCAGATATCATACAAAATGACACAATTGCATGTTGTACGATTCATTATTTAATAGCCTAAAACAACACGTATGAATTATGAAATATTAGTATTTATGTACAGGTTAACGGACACATAAACATGTACATCATACTGGTAATGTAAAGTAATTAGGGAAGCAACGTGTGAACATGAACTTTGACGTATCTACGTCAAATATCGCGAATGCCAAGCAGTGAAACGGCATCCCCTTCTAAACAAGTAGCACCCATTTGCAAATAATTTCACACCCTCCTTTGCAAGTAGCGCAAAAAATAATATCAACTCTGCCCAGGGCAGTTGCGTCGTTTCAGATTACAACTCCGGCCATAAAGGTGCTGTTTTGGCTGAACTCTGGGTTCTTGACAATATCGGAGAAAGATCTCCACCTACGTGTAACCAACGTCACTCAGTTATACTAGTACTTTGAAGGCTATACAAGTGCATGATGCGTTACCTGGTGTTAAAAGAAGTGGAAACCAGGAAAACCAACAACAAGAAAACCAGACAATGTGCATGCCTACTTAATAACATGTCATCATCTGAACCAGGTGGTCCTGCATGACCTCAGGTCGCACTGATATATATATAGCTGTATTTGACATCACCTAGAGTGGCAGGGCAGTTCACCAAACCATTGCATTCCTCTGGCTTTTACGAGGGCATATTCACTCTGCAATAACTAAAACGCAGTCCATGTACTAGTCAATATAGAGGGTTGTTTACAAAATTTCCCACTCACACCTCCTTACAACCTGATCTCACTGTCAGTACACAATGATTCTTTCGTCAATCAGAACATTTTATCATGCAGAAATGTTTTTACAATATATATTTTGGATTTTTTGAAAACCTCAATGATTGAAAAAAATCTGTTTCATACTAGTGCCTCCCTAATATTCACATTTAGCTTATAAAAAACGCACCTAAATGGCAGGTCAAACTATGGATAATTTATGTACTAGCCTTGACTTATTTGGTAGGTCAATCTAGGTCTGTACTGGCAATAACTGGATTATACGTGATATCTAATGTGATGCAGGTCTGCTCCAGAAATGTGCCTGGTTCTATGTCCTGATCAGGAGATGTAGACCACTTAGCTCTGATCAGATGTTACCATCTGTCTTCAATCCCATCAATGAATTGGTAAATATATGTTTTAGGTACGGAATAGTTTCGGCTTCATCCAAAACTGCAGTAAATAGACCTCTTCTTAAAAAGGAACAAACTGGATCATAATAACTTTGAACATTATAGGCCAGTGAAAGCTATGAAAGGTGCTTTTTTAAGCATCTGAAACGGAACGATTAACCGATATTTATATATAACACTGATCTTATTTTCTGAGAATGAAAAAGGACATTTTGACCGTTATTGACACAGACTCTGTAGTCCTGCTTGTACTGCAGCATTTGACACTATATTGATCACTCCGTCCTTCTGTCATTTTTTTTGAGGATTCAGCTGAAATTAAGGACAAGACTTTCGCTCTTCTATGGCCCTTTCTCATTGGAAGAAAACAATAGATATACTAGGTGTACTCGAGCTCTGACCTTCCTGTATAACAACTCGTCTTTGGTGTTCCACAGGACAGTGTTTTGGCCCACTTAAATTTTACATTTACACCCTGTCCTTGGGTGTCACACTGGTTTTTACATAAATCCTGATGCCACTCCGTTATACATTTACTGTTATAACCATAAGCCTGATGGTGCAATAATCAAAATAACAAATACGCTGGATGGTAAAAGCTAAGTTAAAATTAAATAATGGTAAAGCGGGTTTTTATGCACGCAAAAAAGAGCGTTTTTTTCGATATCACCTTGACCATAGAAAAACCGATAGCCAAGCTTTAAAAAACCTGCATGTGTCATATCAGAATCACCAGTACTCTGTGCAATATTCTACCCGACTCGATTGAATTGGGGTCTTGAGAACTGGAACTCCTTGCTCTATGGCTGCATCATAGAAAGAACCAGAACTTCAACGCATTCGAAACATCTCAGCTCGTCTTCTTACTTAGACTCCAAAGGGGAATCATTTAACACCAATTATAAAAACAAAAACTTCACTGGCTCTCTGTAAATGCACGGATTTATTCATTTCGGATTTACTTACTGGCTCTCTGTAAATGCACGGATTTATTCATTTCGGATTTATTAACTTTTTATATACGCTCATGCTGCCTTTTTGGATTTCCACTAGATTATCTTTGTGAACTTTTTTCTCACTACTCACAAATTGCACGATAAAAAATAAGGACCAAATAATATTAAAAACTCAATGTGCAAGGTTTAATCTTTTGGAGAAAAAAAACCTTGTGAATACGAGGCCCCGATATGAATGGAATCATTTACCATCAGGACTAAGGTAATAAAGCCCAACAGACGATTTAAAAAAGCCTTAAAACCTTTATTTTTCAAAAAGTTTTATGACTGATCAGTTTTTTTACAGATCATTATAATTGGCCATTTTCTCTTTACTTTTAATAACATTAAATTTGGTCAGATTTTTATTCATTTTAATACCGTTACTTTTTAATATATGTTAAAACTTTAACTTTGTATTTTATTTGTGTTTGTACTGTATTTTTGTTAATTCCACATATTTATATGAATTTTAGAATCTAAATAAATATATCATTATATTAAATATATTATTAGAAACCTGTTAACCTCTCTTTGTAGGTATGTTTTACCACTCAATGGACTTGGTGACGTGGTTTACTTGTTGGTTTACCCCGCCGTTTATATATAGACACGTTAGCATTAGTTTTAAGGCTTCTTCATTACTGACTTAAAATCAACGTATAATACTTAGTTAAGGGACTGCAGTTTATAAATTGTCATTTATTTCTTCCTCTTCTTCTTCTTCTTATTTTTTGGTTCCGTATTTGCGTATTCCTCACTCCGTGTATTGTATTGTTCTTCATATGATTCAATTTACGTTTAAAAACTGCGACAGCAGCAGATCGATTCAAAAGTAGAATTTTAGGATGTTTGCGAACACTAAAATACATATACATATTAATGCTCCCTAATAACGTCAAATATAACGTCTCTTAGCTGAAGCTTAATTGACTTCGTGTTTGGGGTTAAAACCAAGAAGATATTCTGATAAACAACGATTGAAACATGTTAAAACTACAGAGATCAGCACCAACAGACCCAGTTTACGTACAGAATAGAAATAATTTAGCTATGCTTCCTTGAAACTGTTAACATCCCGCAGAGATTTCGCCCGCAGAACCACAGGTAAACAATCCGGAATTACGGTTGTCGGACAACAACTCGCTGACCTTTGAAAAGGCCTGGGCGATAGCGAGTTCAGTGCAGGGCTCTGGTATGAACTGATTAATTATAACGTTGCAAAAATAAACGTATACACAGGGTTTATTTTATCTTTCAACAGAAATGATTTTAAAGATTTCCTCTTGGTTCCTACCAAACTGTCAGGTGGGTAACGGGGAGAAGGGGGGAGGGAGGGCGAGGCCTAGCGGCACTTTGCTCACGGGACGGACGTTTATAGTCATATATGAAAGTTACCAGTGGGAGTGTGCCATCTATACGGCTACACATCCTTTAAGGAAATCGGTGAAAACAAAAACATCTTCAAATAAATCTGAACAAGCACTTCAGTATGTACTTTAAGCACCAAGTTCTTCAGCAACAAAAAACTGTACATGTGCGCTTATCAGACAAGAAGTATATAAAATAAACTGAACAAGAATTGCGATATCTGTGGACGAAAGTGTAAATCTATAATGTTTACAGTTTAGTTTACAAAATAATTTCAGCGGTTGTAAAACAATCAAATATTATATTCTACATACAGCTTTTTACGTCCTCTGCACACCTTTCCTCCCATAAAAAACCCACCTTAAAATATTACACGCTCCTGAGAAACACGACGCTTTTCTCACCGGTGCCAAACAGCACCACTGCCTTCACTGATGTGGTCAATGTGGAGTATATATTAGCTGACTAATCTCAATGATGGTATACTTCTGCTTGCAAGGATTTGGGTCAGGGTAACTCCAAGTAGCCTATAACATGGCACATAAGATATATATGTATGCAAGGCTCACTAGTATTGGCGTGATTGATTATAATTGTTTTAAGAATTAAAGTTATATGTGTGTATATACATAATATTCTACTTATCCAGACGACATGAACAGTTCAGATGAAGTCGACAATTGAATGTACAACTCGGCTTTATTTATTTCACATATGCACATATCTTTTTGCCCATGGTGACAGTGAATTTCGGTAATTGGTTTATGTCACTGCTTACACCTTGGCCCTTGGTGTTAATTTAATGAATATTCCACAAATTGTTCGCCAGTGACTGGTACCACAACGTGTAACATCAAAAGTAAATCATAGGAACCCCTATAAGTATATAGTATATGTTAAAACCGGAAAATGAACTGCATTATTTTTTTTTCAAATGTTCTCTTTTGTTGTTACAACCTAAAATAATTACCCAGTTTTTAAGGAAAACTGATAGTAAAAAAGCAATATCCAGGTGAATAGCCCATAATTAGAAGATATGCGTCACCTCCCAACCTATTCGCAGGTATCGGCCAGTCAGATGTGGATTGCTTCCAGGACTTTCATGCTCTGTGTTCTTGGTTCACTGTTTACCAACTAAATTTTTTTCATTGATGGGACTATGTGGTACTTTGAGTCTGGCTTGTTTCTCATGCTGGCTTCAAGCTACAGGAAAGTCTTAGAAGCCATCCACATCTAAAAGACGGGGACAATTCAGTATCAACGGTAATGCCTTCCTGATCTGAGGAAAATCAGATGATGAAATCCTTCTCTGAGCAATATCACACGATCTTTATGTTTGGTACCGATATATATCAACAACTAGTTTGGGTTCAACATTTATTACACACTCTGAAAGAAACAACAAATATCTCCTGTGACTGGTTCCAATGCCAACAGAAGGCAAAACGTTTGTTTTTAACTTTCAAAACAAAATATGTCTACTTTTACCCACGATGTTCACTAGCAGTAAACCAAATAAGTCTACCTACCTCTATAATAAAATGAAATAATTGGTTACAGATTATGACAAATAGTTGTCTACTTAATGAAATGAAAAAAAAAATTGATTACAGTATAAGTCTTTTATCTACAATAATCACTAGCAGTAAACCAAATATAACTGTCTACCTACCCCTATAATAAAATGAAACAGCTGGTTACAGTTTAAGTTGAAAAGCCAATTGTCTAAGTAATACAATGAAATAATAGGCCACAGTTTATGACGAATAGACATTTATTCTCTGGTTAATGGTCTACAGAATACATATCATTCTCGGCCACAGCATCACAAACTGCTACTACGTTGAAACAGTACGGTGTACATTGATATGTTTTTGAAATATCTCTCAACCAAAATATTTTGCTAATATCTTTAATCAGCCAGTGTAACGAAACTGAGGGTACGTGCAAAAGAAAGTCCGCCCTTCATTTAGTTGTAATGGTTAGGGTTAGCCTGACATAATTGGGTCAAAATCTAGGGCGATGTTTACCTGTACAAATGAATTGGAAGCGGACTCTCTGACACGTTACACCGGTGTGAAAAAAATGAAGCTGTACAACAAGATATCAGTTAGAACGGATGGAGGGCAAATATAGT
This sequence comes from Lingula anatina, assembly GCF_001039355.2. The sequence goes on from NW_019774014.1 coordinate 489,081, forward strand.
TACGTGCTCTACTTCCCATATGCACCTCGAACACGATCTTGCACAGACTCTTAATTTGCATAAATCTTAATTTGATGTTATACCATTATATCCTACGTGAAGGCCTATATTTGAGGAGTGTGTCTAAATCAGAAATCGCTATGCGCAGAAGTCTCGTCTTTTTTGTTTTAGTTCTACGACTCAAACAACAGAGGGGGCTGTGGTACATGACTCCTGGCAGTTAACTACTGATATTCATCTTCGAGATTTTGGTGTCGGTCTCAACTTCCTTGTCGTCTAGTCGATCCTCAATATAGTCCTCGGCACTTACAGTCATCTGTCTGAGAGCTGGACGTGATTATAATCCAGTATACTCTGTATGCCGAATGCGTCACTGATTTCTTTCACTTTCTTTTCAATGGCACGACTGCGAAATATCAAAGAGGGGTCATCAGCTTCGTCCTCACATACCTTGTCCACCTTGGTCAAGACCACGTGGACCGGGATATCTGCAAGAGTTTCAAGGTTAGTTAATGATTTACCCTTCCTACTGCCATGACTATACTATGCCATATCTGTCCTGCTATTTTCGCTGCAATTTAACATCTTAAAAGAAAATGGTCGACTTTGATCGATCGACTTTGAAATCCCGGTTACAAAACTACAGACGTTACCTCTATCACGTGCCAGGGTTTGTACACCCAGCAAATTTTCCTTGACCTTGGAAGACATGACCTTGTATGTGCTGCCATCTATGACAAGTGCTACGCAGTGGATGACGTCAGCCAAACCAGGGTCCTTCACAAAACCAGCAGATTCGCGTGTGATACGCACAGCCGGGTTAAACTGGAGATAAATTAATATAAACTTATAAACTTAATTGCACTTAATTCACCGACTACATTAAAGTAAAACAGCTACAATATATTTTGATAAAGATACAAAAATCACAAACTTTACAATGTTAAATTAACTATATGGGCAAATAGATTCATCTTAATTCTGGAACAAATCACACAGCTTTACGCACAACTTTCAAAAAGATAAGTTTTTGTCTAAGGTAATTCTTTAGAAAAACACATGCTGAAGCATTTTTTTAGCCACATGTACCAAATGCTTGACCAAATCAGAGAAGTTGCCATCTAATAATCAGTCTTAGGCTTGTGATAACAAATAACTGACATATTCGACAGGGAGTTAGACACCTGTCTTACATGTGACTCTGGACCTCTACGACTTAATACGTCACTGACCTGGAAATGGTCCGGCACGTGACCACCAAGCAGATAAGACATGTCCCACACATCTAGTCCCTGGTCCTCTTCCAGACCCATGGTGTCACACAGACGGAAGGCAGGTGTCTTGTGGCCTCCTCGGATCTCATACACACGATACTACCAAAGCAAATAATAATTATAATAATAAATAAATAAATAAATAAATTACGATGGCTTTTAAATACTTTTATCTAAAAGCTCGTGTTTCGTACCCAAGTACAACACCCCACTAATACAGATACCATAATCATTTACACACCTTGGTTGTGAGGCTATGGGGTGCCGTCCCAGTCGTCACCTGGCTGCGTATTTCACCTTTAAACACAGAGCGCACAGTGTTAAAGAAGCTGGATTTCCCCGCCCCCCCACACCGCCCACCAGAAGGAGCCGTGCGGCAGGAACTTTGGCCGGGCTTGGAGTGGAGAACGACACCAACTTTTCCAATAGTGAGTCTCTAGTCTGAGCAGGAGAGAAAGATGAACAAATTTATTCGAAACGGGCAAGTTTTCTTTCGAAGTTCAATTTCCATAAAATTAACTATTTGTTTAACTTTTTGCTGTTGTTTCCAGATTCTAAAGTACAATCAAGTACATGCCGCCACGATTCTGTATACAAGAAACGTTAACTTTTTTTCAATGTCACAGCATTCATTCATTCTTCTTTTTTTTCTTTAACGTACGTTAAAGAGCTACATGTACCTCATTATTCCAGTCGATAATGTCAGTTTTGCGCCACGGTTTATCTTTCCCATATAATTCATCTTCCGGATTTCCCTCTGTCAAAATATAACTACAATTAGAGATAAATGGACTGTACAGACATATCCAGTGTTGTTTTAAAAAACATTTATTAATTGAGCCCTACAAGAAGCAACATATCTCTTTAATAATGAAATGTTAAGGTATTCATCGTGGTATAATGTGAGTAAAATGGTACGTATTATAGTTACAGTCTTTAATTCATTACAAACATTCAGTTTAAAACTTTGCAATTTTGTTGCAATGATCTAATCATTCATTCAATACTGATAAATGATCACTGAATTTGGCATGAAATAAACATATTCTCATATACCAGTACAGTTGATGAGTACAATGACACTTACGTTTTACAGCGTATACTTCAATATCGAGATAGGCGTTGTTGTTTCCAGTAAATGTTTGGACGTCGAAACCATTGGCATTATAACTGTTACCGATCGGACAGTAACCATCTGTGTTGAAATAACCACCAGACTTATTGTATGAATTGGAAAAGAAGATCAGATCGTAACCACCAAATGTAGGACGTGGCGTTGTCAAAAACATCATTCCCTTTCCCATTGCGAGCGAACTTAACCATGTTTGGGAAGAGCTGGAACAAAAATGCACGGGCATCATTAAGATAACGTCTGCATGATGTCCATGTGATGCTCGTGTATCCCCCTATGACGTAACCAAGGCTGTTTTGACCAATAGAAACAGTCGGACCTTGGTTGTTGCACTTCGCATGGAAAGCCTGACCACTGCAGCCGTCTCTGGAGGCGCTGTACAGGAGGTCAAAGGTCAAGGCCGGGTCACCAATCCATGTGCGGAGCTCTCTCTGGTACGCCCTGTTATCAAGTATCGGCATTGCGGCGCAGTGGGCTGAAACAGACGTTAAAATGTGCATTCTAATAGTTTATAAACAGTAACATGTACAGTATCAATGGTGAACCCAGGCCCTCTCGAGGAAAAGAGGGGCTGTGATAATATCAACAAGGGCTATTTAATTATGTGTACAATACATGCCAGGTGCACAGTATTAATTCAATAAGTGGAAGCCTTTGTCTGTTAAATCCACACTTGGGAAACCAAGATGTACCGGTATAAGTAGCTTCAGATAATATTTCACACCTTGCAGTTCAAATTTTAGTGTCCTTTGTTTCGAAGCCAGTAATCTGTTAGAGCCTGATTACATGGAGTTATTGGGGGTGCCCACCATGAGGGGGTGGACTTGTGTCTGAAGTGACCAATCAGCTTATAAATTATGTGATGGACAGATTAACTGATAAAGTTTAGCATAAAAATCTGTAAACTTAAATCTAGGTGGAGACAGGATAGAAGAGAGAAGTGGAGAGGTCATGCTTGTACCATATAAATTTTAGAGTAGCAAAATATATTCAATTGAAATTACAACATGGCGTCGTTTCATTATTTTCCGTGTGCAGAATTTAAGGCATGGAGCCTGGGAATCTCTGTAGCAGTATTACAGGTCGCGTTATCTAAAGATGTGAGCCCATTGTGCACAAACCCTTAGGTTTATCTTATAAAGGGTTATTTTATGTAATGTGGAGTCGGAATGGTCAAAGGGAGGTTCCCCACAAGTGGCGAGCTCGCCAAGATCTTAAATTATCGGCATGGAATGAAATGCAGGTACTCCAGGTTTTAATGCCTTGAGTTTTAGAGTCAATGTGAATCGGGCTTCAACAGTGAACTCTGAAGAACAACGACAGTGTACGATTTTCGTCAATCAAAAAGCTCCGCAGTGAATCTGCAGTTGAAAGAAATTAGACCAAAATGAAACGTAAAACAGATTTAATTCTGCTTTATTTAATTTTATTTACTGTTTTTAAGATGTAAAGAGAAAAATAAATAATGTTTCTAAAAGAAAAAGACATATCAAATATTTTTTGTATTGTTTGCTTATCAAAAAACATTTGCTTCTAAAGATGAATACACGTGCTTGACGTGTGCCAAGTTTGACAGCTACACTGGATGCCCGATACCACTATAAGGGATGCGCAATGGTTACACCAAAATCAGTTTTTAAAGCAGAATGTTGCTTGTATTGTGGCACTGACCTTCGACTGCAAGAAATTTTCAATTCAAACTTCTAACTCCGCGTCAGCCACTTTGTTTCTTGTCTCGTCTGCACGAGATAGGGCCTACGTCAGCGCAAGGCGGGAAAGGCAGCTCCAGGAGGGCAAAGCTGTGACGTGCGAGACATGACTTCCAAATATGGGAGCCCCAGGGTGACAAAGCTGTGACGTACTAGACTTGTTACTTCCAAATATGGAAGCACCCCAGGCAAAATTTTGAAGAAGAACGCCCACGAATTCACGGTGGTGGCTAGAGCCTGGTATTGCTGATATGGATTATATATGAAATCAAGATCGAGCTGGCAATACCGGAATCTAGAACCTAGGGTAGGTTTTAACAGCATTCAACAGTTTCGCGGCGAAATTTTGAAGAAAAGGGACAGGTGGGAAGGAAAGCAGGATTGTCAGGCAGCCGTGTGCTTACCGTGTAATTCGGGGAACATTCTTGTACACTTACATGCATTCTACTTGTTTGTTCCCGAAATTGTTTTCCAGTTGGCTTATCGTTATGGACTTCTATCAACAAATCATTACCTTTTCAAATACTCCCCGGAAACACTAGAAAGCACTACGGAGAATCCCAGCGTCTAGTACGTAGAACCAGCAAATGCAGTTCCGGTTTGCTTTTACAGCAGATCGGAAATTCCACAAGTATCGATCGATTCTCTTGAATGCCACTTGCTGCAGTCTGGAAACAGGTCACATCAGGTAAAAAATGGCGCCAGCTTGTCATCTCAGCCAGACCAAGTGCCAAAGACAGTCGATTGTGTTCAAACCCTTGCAACGGAGTTCTGCAATGACTTTGATGAGATTAAGGATTAATCTTGCTAGCGTCCGCTGTTAAAAGTGCTAGATGTCCCAGGTCCGGCTCCTTATATACCGGGCAGTGCAAAACCTGGGCTACGGACGACTGTCCTCATTTTATGATATTGACAACTCTGACAGCGTATCCTATTATTTCTTAAAATACTTCCTCAAGTTATGTATTGCCCAATACTCCCCGCCTCTACACGCGCTGTGGTTGCAGGGTCCTCGTAGCAGATGTTTAAAGCTACTCTTACAACCGGTCGTGCGTGCTTCTACGAGCGGTTTGCGTGCAAAAAATTGGCCAAGTAGTAAGATACACGCACGTCGAACGTACTTTTTTTGGTGGACGCAAACACGACGCAAAGGACGCAGCGCGAAAACTGGCCGGCCAGTTTTTCGCTACGACCTGTCTGCGACAACTATAACGCCTGGAGCACGCTCGTAGCACGCAAGACCAAAGCACTGAGTAAGTGCACTAGGCGTGCGTGTAACGCAGGAAAAGCATGCAGAAATTCCGGGGTATTTTACCACGAAGACGTACTTACCACGCAAGAGACTCGTACGTTCAGCTTGCTTTCAATGTACGTGTTAACAAAAAGGGGGTGTGAGCGCATTTCCTCCGTGCGTTTATCTTACTTACTTACTTACTTACTTACAAAGTGCGTGGCGAGTACTACTACCATACTTGTGAAGTGCGTCACACTAAGACGACGCACGTGCCGAGCACGATAAAAGTGCAGGCGATCCCGAGCAACCACTGCAAGCATTGTGTCACGATCTTCGGCCTCCTTTAGCATTAGCAGCTGTAGAAGTCGATGGCGCATCCTTCTTGGAAGTGCCATTTTGGAAGCCAAAACAGTGAATGATATAGAGACTCGGTGCTCCCTTTTATATTATTTTGATTATCCGTGCGTTCCACTTCCGTGCTTATCACGTTTCTCTTACTTCGTAAGTACCATTTCTGAAAACGTACGCTTCACTTGCAATACACGTAAGGTTATCTCACTCACTGTGTGCGACACAAGTACAGACCGTACGTGCTCCTTACTTCTTCCTACTTCCAAAAAAAGGCGTACAGACCCCACGTGCGGGCCCCACGTTTAGAGCACGACACACCTACTCATAAAGTACTTACTACTTCGTCCGCTGCGATTTAATTTTCATCCTGCGACAACGCTACGTCTGACAAGAACTCCGAGGACGCACGATCTCTAAGCATGCACGACGGGTTGTAAGAGAGGCTTAATCCGTGTAATGGCGAGCGTGGAGGCTGGGAGGCCACTACGGGATTTAGCGGTCTTGCTTTCATGTAGGTTCCTTCGTATATAAATTGATGTATAAATAAATTGAAATAGATACATAAAGTCCTTTGTGGTTAACTCTCAGCCTATATGAAATTCGTTAAACTTGGTGGAAAAATTGCGATTTGAAATATTAACCAGGCAAAACGCCAGCATTGTTATCCATCTATTCGGTTTTTATTTAATATAACTACATTCCTGGGATCTGCTACATAATTTAGCAAGAAAGACGTTCATATCTCTAAATTGAAAATTAGTTTGCTTTTTTATAATATAAACTCATAACAATCAGTTCAATGAAAGTATAATGGTCTGAATAAGAAACCAAAAATGAACAACATTTAATAAACAAGTTTTTAAAATTATTTCATTCTTTGATATTTCCTAGAACAATTGCAATGATTTTAGGGAAAGCAGGTGCTTTAAAACAGAAATATGACAAGATTTTTTTTTTCGTATTGACATATATTAACAACTACCTATTTGTTTTACCTTTGCAAAAAAAAAAAAAAAAAATTAGAACATATCTCGTATAAGCTCAGATAAATATACTGTGCCATAATGAGAAAAAGTGGCCATGAGCTGGCAATAGAGAAAGGCAGGCACATGAAAATCCCTCTGGAAAAAAGAACCTGCACAGAATCGAGGACGAGATACATTTCTTCACATGCAACAAGTACCACACAGAGTAAAAACGCATGCTTAATTCCCTCTCAAATACTGAAAAACAAAATCATGAATTAGCAGGCAGTGATCAGAAGCTATTTTATCCCCCTCAACCCTCAAGACCATAAATCCCTTAAAGCGATATTGCTGTATATTCAGTTAGCAGCACAATGAATAAGCGCCCATCTCATTTATTAACTTTTAGCTAATTATTACGTATATAGAAATCTTGCTTAATATTGTAAAGTGAGATTGCAGGTACTGATGCTTTGATAGATATTTTAAACCTTATTATATCGCATTATCTAATTATTTAACTATTTCACTATTTAACCCCAGAAAATCACTAGTAGTGAATCAAATATAGTTTGTCTTACTAATAAAATAAAATAATGGGCCACAGTTTAAGACGAACATACAGACGTTCTCTGTAATAATGGTCTACACAATGCATATCATTACCGATCACAGCATCACTATCTGCTATTTCGTTGAAACAATACATTGATGTCTTTCTTGAATCCTCTCTCAACCAACTAGAATTAACACAATTACCCAGTGCCTGATATCAGTTGGTGTGAAGAAGTGATGCTGTAGAAAAAGACATCGTTAGAACGGATGAAGGACAAATGTAGTCACTTGTTCCACTTTCCATGTGTACTTCGAATAAAATTTTGCACAAGTCATTTGTATAAATTACAATTTGAGGTTATACCAGTATAATATACCTGGATATTTGAGGATCGATTGATGTCTAAATCAGTAAGCGCTATGCGCAGAAGTCTCGTCTTATTCGTTTTAGTTCTACAACTCAAACAACAGAGGGTGCTGTAGTACATGTACATGTACCGGTAAGCGCGACTCCAGGCAGTTATCTTTTGATATTCATCTTAGACATTTGGGTGTCGGTCTCCTCCATGTGGTCTAGTTGATCCTCAATGTAGTCCTCGGCACTTCCGGTCATCTGTCGGAGGGCGTTCAGTGTCAGGATGTCCACTCTGGGGTCAATGGAGGTCTCGGACTCGTAGTTCTTCACGGGATGGATGTGATTACTCTGTATACCGAATGTATCACTGATTTCTTTCACTTTCTTTTCAATGACACGACTGTGAAATACCACAGATGGGTCTTCGGCTACGTCTTCGCATACTTTGTCCACCTTGGTCAGGACCACGTGGACGGGGATATCTGCAAGAGTTTAAATTAAGTGAATGATGTATTCTTTCCTTTAAAGCAGTATATGTACACACTGAACTGTACTCAAGTCAGCAAGACGTCTGAATAATTTATCAATCAACAAACCACATGCATTTCCCAGGAACAAGCCCCCAACAGAAGAGTGTACAGGGTCTTCTGGTACAAATATGCTGAGTAAGGTGAGATCCAGATATATTACCTTTGAGACATCCCCCTTCCACCCCTTGGCTTGCCTAAATAATAGTTTATGTTCAAGCAATTTCAATCATATACATATACATGTGCCGGTATGCTCACTCCATATAAAGTGAAAGACAGTGCATGTAGTATCAAACGTATTCAAAATTTCGCCACCGCACAAAATATGTGTTGCTACTTTTAATGCAAGTAACTATACATTAAAGGAAAAATAGTCCATTTATTTTCAGTTTTGGTTATAGCCGTTACCTCTGTCACGTGCCAGAGTTTGAATGCCCAGCAATTTGTCCTTGACCTTGGGAGGTATGACCTTGTATGTGCTGCCATCTATGACTAGTGCTACGCAGTGAATGACTTCAGCCAAACCAGGGTCCTTCACAAAACCAGGAGATTTACGTGTGATACGCACAGCTGGGTTAAACTGGAGAGAAATGTAATTTTTTTTTTCTGTATATAAACTTAATTGCACTCTGTTAAAGTCTACATTTGACTAAATGTGTAAAAGTCTTCTGGTTAGACGAAGTTACAAAGAAACTACAAACCATTAAGGCAAAGTGAATTTAAGATAAAACCATTTAGTTAAACCGAAATAAAAAACGATATTAAGCATAATGAACATTTCTTATTCGACTGAGTGCTGAATCATTTTCGTTAGCCTAACGTCGCAAATCCATTAATCTGTCTTAGGCTGGGCAAAACAAATATTTGACATATCCACCAGGGTTTTGGACACCATCCTCCTCCCTGTGTGCCTGGAAATGAAAGCAATTTAAAATATCTAATGAAGGTCGGACTGACCTCTAACACCATGGGTGCTAATTAATACGTCACTGACCTGGAAATGGTCCGGCACGTGACCATCCAGCAGATAGGCCATGTCCCCCACATCTAGTCCCTGGTCCTCTTCCAGACCCATGGTGTCACACAGGCGGAACGCCGGCGTCTGGTGGCCTCCGCGGATCTCATACACACGAAACTTTAATAATAATAATAATAATAATTTAAAAAAAGAAAAAGAACGACAACAACAACGATAAGAAAGAAAAATAACTACTAGAACTTGTATTAGCATTGAGAGCTTCCATAATTTAAATAAATTGGATGAACTGGCCAAATGATCTATTGTCAAGCGGCTAGGAATAGTCTCCGTTGCCCTGGGCATTACTAGTATGTGAAAAAGGTTATAAAACTGAGGCCTCTTCTTGTTCAGTGTTGGATTTTCCACCCTTTCCCACATAGCTTCTTTGATGCCACGTTTGCTCCAGTTTTTCTCCAGGTCTCAGAGTTATTCATATATTTATCATTCTTATTCTACTGGATTACTAACAACGTTCACTCATTAAGAAATAAATAAATAAATAAATAAATAGAGAAAGAAGTGAATCTGTGCCTGGATTTTCTCTTTCAAAACGTATTTTGATGTTTTGATAACCATGTAATTATCTGCACTTTAAAGACCTATGAAGCCTGCTCTTCGTAAACATTCCCTTCATTTTCCAATGGATAAATACATGTATATCATAATGCAAGTACATACCTTGGTTGTGAGGCTATGGGGTGCCGTCCCGGTCGCCACCTGGCTGTGGACTTTGCCTTTCCACACAGAGCGCACAGTGTTAAAGAAGCTGGATTTCCCCGCCCCCACACTGCCCACCAGGAGAAGCCGTGCGGCGGGGACTTTGGCCTGGCTTGGAGTGGAGAATGACACCAACTCATCAAAAAGTTTGTCTCTAGTCTAAAATGAAGAGATGAAGACAATAGAGAGCTTTCGCACCTGTACGTTTAGGCGAACGACTACGTTTAGGTCATCATATTTTGCTGTCTAGTGACGTGTACACATACGGTTAGAGAAAACATTATCCGCAGCAAGATTGCTACCCGTTAATGAAAAACGGTTTGACAAATCAGCATAATTTTATGAAATCAAGCCTTTCAAAATTGATCGTTTCTCTGCTAAAATCATATTGGAATTTTTTTTTTTTTTGCAATATATGTGAAACATGTTGTCTCTGTTATTTGTGTCTGTGTTTTTTGTTACTATTGAAATATAGGTTTTACCCGTAAAAAAGGCATTTTTCACTGACCACAAGGCAGTCAGAACTGGCCTTCCGCACGCGTGACTGATTGTATGATAAGACTGTTAGGTCATCATTTTTTGAGCAGTTGTTACGAGTACACATGCCTTTGTAAGTGGTCTGTAGACTAGCCGTTTGCACTTGACGCACAACAAGCAGGATATCCGCAAGGTAAGTGCCGTTTAGTAAGATACTACTAGTAGCTCGATTTTCTCCTTTAGTTGACAGGGCGTCTCCTTGACTTTTAATGCAAATTTTATGAAGCCTTGTTTCGAAAGTCACATGGCGTCCTGTTTTGTGTATTTGAATACATTAATTATAAATAAAAGTAAGGACAGCACATCTTTCTTCACATGAAATTGTCTCTAATAGCAAATATTGATTAATATTCATTATATCAGTAACAAAAACTGACGCTGCATTGATTGGTGACCCGCTTATTTTTTTTCAGCTGAAAATTGCGAAAACATGCAGCCAACTAAGAAGCGCCGTACTGATTCACCAGCAGATTACGTCAGTTACCTGAAAGACAAGTTGGCCTTCGAGAAAGAACGCTTTGAATTAGAAAAGAAAGAGCGAGAAGCTCAAATTGAGAAAGACAAACAAATGATGGAGATGGTTACGTCTTTGGTTAAGAAGAAAAGCTGAATTGACATACTAGGCTCTTGCTGCCTACAAGATACACATGGGCTGAATCTTTGTTAAAACATTAGTTTTTTATTCAAGATTTCATTTAAATAAATGTTTGCTTGCGGTATGAATTTTACATTTTACTCTTTAATTTTCCATACGCACAATGTACACGTGTACAGTTCATGCTAAATAGTCCTCCAAGGTGGGAGGATTTAGTTAAAAGTACCGACTCATCTGATTGCCATACACACAGGTATGGGAGTTGACCAGAAGACCACCTACCAAGTACTGCTTGGCTACAGGAGACAACAGAACTTCTTAATTCTTTCGAAAGTCCAGAAAGGCAAAGTTTCACAATAAGTTTCCGAACTTCCACTCGACGCATTCCCGCACAGAGGACATTCTCCTGTTGAATTCTTCTTCTTCGGTACTTAAATTTGCTCCTCTGAAGGGACTCAACAGATACCTTTTAACGGGGTAAGCCGGATCTCTATAAATTGGAAGACCATTCCAAAATTACCTAACCTGTCCAATGGTGTATGACCTAATTTAACGTCTCTGCATTAGCCTCGGTCACAACCGGCCGCACGGGCTCTTACGGGCTGTTTGCGTCCAAAATTTGCGCAGAATCTCACGTCCCACTCAAGGCCTTCTTACGCAATTTCGAGTTCGCAGACAGCCCGTCAGCACGTACGGAGGATGCTGGACATGTCCAAAAGCTTCTACGAATAGCCTGCGAACAGCGAGGCCGCAAGCATAACTTGCTCCCCTCGCACGGAGTTAGCAAGAGAAACGCGCGTTGTGCAAGACGCACATCGCAAGCAATGAAGGAGCAAGTGCCCTTTGCGTGTTGAGTAAGGCGCACGCCCTCACAACTATAACGAACAAAGTCGAGAGCACACCGGGAATGCGTCGCACGTGCGTCACCCCCACGCCTGTATATAAAAGGCGTGCTCACGACGAACGCTTGTGTCTTTACAATGAACATCGACTATGTAACGTGTACAGCAATTTTAAAATTTTCAAATTCTTGCTCAATTTTGTTTCTAATATGCCTCCAAAAGGCAAGAGAAAGAAGCTTACATAGTGGAAAAAAGGGAGGAGGAAGAAAGCCGTACATCACCACAAACGTGTGAGGCAAGTGAGAAGCAAAACTGACGCAAAAGGGCACTACTTTCGCCGCGCTTTGCATTCCCTTCATAAGTGGTGAGTGTGTGCCACGTACACAGGAAGCAAAACAAACTCAAAAAATGAATACAATTTCCACGACCATCGCTCCTTGCAATTAGCGTCCCTGCCTGAAAGGACATCACATGGGGCCTTGCGACTCCCAACCCAGCAGGCAAACGACATTTATTCTACGTTGATTCAACGTTGATCCACCAAAATTAACGTTGATTCAACGGTGAATCAACGTCGATTGTCTGCTGGGAAGGAAGACTTTCCTCTACCTCTACGACCTCTACGGCCTCCGCAACACCCAAAAATCGCAGGGGTCGTACGATCCTGAAATTCGTGCGTCCGGTTGTGACCGAGGCTTTACAGCATGTGAAACATGTATCAGCCTACTATACAATTCGACTATCCGTAAAGGCTAAACGGGTCTTTCTGCGAAATCACGAAAAAATAAACGTCGGTCATTTTACGGTTACGGATAGCTAAATGTAGTCAGTCGCCTAAACGTGCAGGTGCGAAGCTCTCTAATAACTTGAAATGTGCCGGTTTTCTTAAAATATTGAATGCGCGCTATGGTTCCCTGAATCAGAATCTCAAAAATCTAAACAAAAAAGAAACGATTAGAAAAGTTACTATGAAATGTGTAAAATAATTTAGCAATCGTATTAACATAAAGACAAGGGAGCACACTGTATACTACAAAAATTAGAAAGAATGAAAGCTTGTAAAAGTCGTACCTTTAATTTTTTTTTTTATTTTTATATTTAGTTTCGTCAAAGAGCTACATGTACATATACCTTATTACTCCAGTCGTTAATCTCAGTTTTGCGCCATGGCTTATCTTTCTCATACAATTCATCTTCCAGATGTCCCTCTGTAAAAATAATTAGAGATTAATGTGGTTCGTCTGTCGGGATCAACGAAGACCATCTTACGCTGCACATTGCTGCGTGCTCTCTTCAATATATCTCTTTTTGACTGAGACTTAGGATCTTCAATATGAGCTCTGTAGACTTGGTGTTTGGCATTTAACAGCTTAGAGATAAATATCCTGTAGATTAATATCCATTGTTCTCAAACTATGTATATTAATGGGGCCGTGAAACAGGCATCATATCTATCACTATGATTAAATAATGAAAAGAAGTAAAATTATTCATCGTCGTGCAATATGAATAAAATGACACGTATTATAGTTTCATCATTTTATTCATTACAAATAACCAGGAAGAAAGCTTTGCAATTTCGTTGAATTGCTCTAACTATTTAATCACAACTGAAAAAAATGATCACTGAAACGTTGCATGAAACCAAACATTGTGTAATATACAGTTGACGAGTATAATGGCACTTACGTTTAACAGCGTACACTTCAATATCGAGATAGGAGTCGCTGTTTCCAGTAAATGTTTGGGTGTTGAAACCATTGGCGTCATAATTAGTACCGATGTAACTGCAGCCATTTGTGTTGAAATAACCGCCAGATTTATTGTATGAATTGGAAAAGAACAACAGATTGTTTCCACAGGGCTCAGACACACTGCATACCTCTTCCACATCTAGCCCATAACCATAACTGTCAACAGTATCAAAAGTCGTCTGATTATAGTTTAAATCACCTCCAAACGTGGGGCCATATGTGCCGTTGTCATAAACATCATTCCCGTTTCCATTGCGAGCAAACTTTACCATGTTTGGGATGAGTTGGAACAAAAATGCACGGTCATCATTAACATAATTTCTGCATGATGACCAGGCAATGCTTGTGGATCCCCCTATGACGTAACCAGCACTGTTTTGACCAATAGAAACAGTCGGACCCTGGTTGTTGTACTTCTCATGGAAAGCCTGACCAGTGCAGCCGTCTCTGGAGGCGCTGTACAGGAGGTCAAAGGTCAAGGCCGGGTCACCAATCCATGCGCGAAGCTGTTTCCGGTACGTCTTGTTATCAAGTATTGGCATTGTGGCCTAGTGGGCTGAAACAGACGTTTAAATGTGTATTTTAAATATTTTCAAACAACAATATGAACAGTGTCAATGGTGGACCCAGGACCTCTTGGGGGTTTTGTGGGGGTTGCAGTGTGGTAAAGTCGATGAGGGCAATTTGAGCACATTGCATGCAAGGCACTTAGAATTGAATCTGTTTGGTTTTGTCACGGTTTATACGATCTGGTTCCGTCATTGCTGTGCACAACATTTACGCCAAGGCAGAAACTATTACGAATGCAATGTACATACATGTGTACAGTTTATCATCTTTATCTAATACCAGTTCTACTTTACAAGGCGGCCTACAATGCCCCACTTAATTCTAACACATGACCATGATAATAATTCAGGACTCACATATATGGAAGTTTGACGAGATAGAATAGCAGCCTGTCCAGTTAATAAACATGGAAATAAATACATTTAATATAAGTGTAACATTCCCAAATACAAGAAAAAATCACATTAAAAAATAACATAAGTGACTAAAATTCTTTGGATGCGTGATAAATACTTTATTGTACTTACTGACATCCACACAAAGTTTCTGATGCACATTACCATAACAAACAGGGTGAATCCATCGAGCTGAGATACAAGTACACTTAGTGCACAGGGGTTGCACCTATAGTCTGTTACAAAATCACTAAATATTCTTCAATTTTGTAACAGGCTATACAAGAAACCACTGAGATATCAGAGGGTACATGTACAGTACACTAGCAACTGTTTTTAAGGGGCAGTGATTACACCATGCTCAGACTTGTTGTCCTATCACATTCAATTACACGTAGCAAATACACCTTTCTGAAAACAACCAGCTACTGCCAGGCAACCCTACCTACACCACTGGATATATCATTGTTCGTCATTCACTGAGGCCAATAGATGCGAAATTGACTAGACCCACGCTGCATTTGTCTCATACTCTGCATCTCATAAAACACGAAATTGACATAGTCATGCTTATTTCGTAATTTGCTGGCTCCAATAAATGCAAAATTGCTTTTTATAACGTAGCCATTTGAAGCTCAAGTATCCACAGCAAGAGGCGAACGCGTCATGAGTCGTGTCAATCTCGCATCTATGGAGTTCAGAAAGTGGCGAAACAGACACAGCCATGTCATTTTGGGCCCAACGTTCTGTAGTGAAAGACGAATGCGGCAAGGGCCTTGTTAATTTCGCTGCTATAGGGATTAATAGCATACAAAATAAACACGGTGCATGTCGTTTTCGCATGTTAAGGGGCGTCTTAAAGATGCACGCGTATGCTGGTATGGCCATGGTATATATATTAATTACTGTACTGACACTACTGGATATCTTAATGTGTCTGCTGTTAACTCACTGTACTAACACTACTGAATATCTTACTGTGTCTGCTGTTAACACACTGTACTGACATTACTGGATATTTTAATGTGTCTGCTGTTAACACAGTGTACTGACACTACTGGACATCTTAATGTGTCTGCTGTTAACCCACTGTACTGACACTGGGTATCGATGTCAATGTTTTTTACTACTCCTGCCATTAAATCTAACTAAATTGATCATTGAATTTTTGATGATTCCCTTTCATATATACTTACCTTAATAAGTTCTTCGCCAAAACGTTTTCCTGCAGGACTATAATACCGTTATCGTTTTCTAACAATGTACTTTGACTAATACGAATACGCGCCTTCGTAAGAAATAGATAGCAAAGATAGCACTAGAAATCCCCGCACCTAGTTGGAAGAACTGGCAAATGCAGTTTAGCTTTGATTTTCAACGGTTAACTTAGGGGGCCACTAGCTGTAGTCTGGAGACGCCTTATATCATGTTACAAAACTGCAATAACTTGTCATCTCAGTCAGACCAAGAGCCAAAGAGAGCTGATGGTGCTCAAATATTGCATTAGAAGTCTACAATAGCTTTAAATTTGATAAGATTAACGATCAATCCAGGATGTCAACACACCAGGCAGTGTAACACCTGGACTGTCCTCATTTTTCATATAAATGACTCCCACAGTGCTCTCCATTATTTCTTATCTTACTGCTTCAAACAAAGAACTGCCACAAACACACAAGATGTGGGATTTATGAATGAATAGGTTTATATATCACACAGTAAATGCCCCAGTCACTCATAAAGTAGATAAGTAAGAAGAAAAAAGATACGCTTCGCAGTAAACTGTAACTAAAGCCTAGATTACATTTGAGATGCGATGCCCGTACGGTGCACGTATACTGCGCGTGATACTATTTTTGTACGGCGTCTGAGCGGAGGTAGACGGTGGCCGTGCGAAATGATGCGGAATCGTACGGATTTAATGCCATGTAAAGTATCGTAGCTCCTTACGATGTAAAAATATTGCACAGACAATTTCATCGCACGGCGCCCGTGTAAATATAATCTAGGCTTAACGTCCCTCCTCAACACCCGGAGCCTAAAGCCTCGGTCATAACCGGCCGTACGGGCTCTTACGGGCTGTTTGCGTCCAAATTTTACGAATAATCTCATGTCCCACGCAGGTCCTTCTTAAGCCTAGGTCCCAACCGAACGTACGGGCGGCTACGTGTGGTCTACGGCCAAAAATATGGGGAAAATATGGGAGTTCGTGCGTGAGGAGCACGTCAATCGTGCGACTTTTGGAGGACGCAAACAGCACGTAGAAACTTTTCGACATGATCACTACGTGCGATCTAGCTACGTCCTAGTCGGACGCCAGGAACCTAAAAACCGTGCGTCCAAAACGTAGTTGGGACCTAGGCTTTACGAAAAATCGAGTTCGCAGACAGTCCGTAAGCACGTAAGGTGGATGTTGGACATGTTCAAAAGATTCTACGAACACCCTGCGAACAGCGAGGCGGCAACCGTAACTTGCATTTTGCTCCCCTCTCACGGAGTTAGAAAGTGAGACGTGCAAAACGCACGTCGCAAGCAATGAAGGAGCAAGTGCCCTTGGCGTGTTTAGTAAGGCACACACCCTCACAACTAACGAACAAAGTAGAGAGCACACCTGGGATGCATCGCACGTGCGTCAGCCCCACGCCTGGTGTATAAAACGCGTGCTCATGACGCAAGCTCTTGTCTTAACAATGAACGTCGACTGTACATATATAACGTGTACAACAGTTGTCAAAATTTTCAAATTTTTGCTCAATTTAGTTTCTAATATGCCTCCAAAGGGTAAGAGAAAGAAGCTTAAATAGCAGAAAAAAGGGAGGAGGAAAGGCCGGGTCTCACTGCGCTTGCGACCTTTTTGCAACCTTTTTGCAACCTCAAAATCTGGCGGTCGCTTGCGATCACTTTGCAAGCTAATTAAGAAGCTGTGGCCAATTTTGATCGGCAAGCAGTCGCAAACCGGTTGCAACAAGGTTGCAGTATGGTATCTGCAACCTCTAATAGACCATCTTCAAGTTATAGGTAACTAGTCGCACACTGTTTGCCGAGCGATACACAACCTGTCTGCAACCACTTGGTGACCGAAAACCGGTTGCAGGACTGTAGCAATCGCTTGTCAACTGGTAGCAGCAAGGTCGCACAGAATATATATGTTGCCAACTTGTGACAGTAGCTACTTTCACATATATTCCCCTCTCACAAAAT
The DNA here is from genome assembly GCF_001039355.2 of Lingula anatina. The sequence goes on from NW_019774014.1 coordinate 506,815, forward strand.
GTTCTAGTAAAACGACTCCTTTTCAGAAAGACGGGACTGCTATAATCATTGACTTTGTTTACCTAAGAAGTAAAACGAGTAAAACAAGTCGAAAATACTGGACGCTTACAAGACGCCCCTTGTAAGGCGATTACAAACATTTGATGAAAGAACATCGACTTTGAAAATCAGGAAGTTTTCATTTCCTTCCTAAAAATAGAACCAACAATGTTTTGTGAACTTTTGAAAAGACTACACCCTCACCTAACGAAACCAGTGCTGTAATAAAAACATAAACTTGCATACGTTTTAATCCTTATTAATCTCATAATACTCTTTAATATTTTCTTGGTCAAATACTTGGTCTCTTTGAGGTCGCAAGGCCTGTGCAGTTACGGTCACACTGAAGAACAAGGCAGCAAAGCTGTCAAATGTACAGACAAAAAAACAGAAAATAAAGATGCAAAAAAGGTCATTTTGTCAATTTTGATGCAATAATAAATAATGCTTATAATAGCACTGTCAGTCAACACAAAATTTTAATCTTGTACAACGGGTAACATGGTCAATAACAGGAGCAGACCCAGAGATATTTTCTGACAGTATTCCAAAGTATCTATGTTGATCCATCCTCCAACAGAAAAAAATAGATACCAGTCAATATAAACTTAATAACCTGACTGTCTTCCGGAAGACCCAGAAGATGGTCTCAATCCACCCCTTCAATAAGATTACAGTTTCAGGACCATGAGAGTTCAAATTCACATTATGAAAGTCTCAATATTTGAAAAATGATGACAGTGCATAAAATAATATTACATAATGTTTAAAGACATAAAAAACAATACAACTGCTTATGTAGAAATACAGAAAATGTGCAGAGCCCCAGGCAGATGAGAG
>NW_019774014.1:513901-541116 GCF_001039355.2 Lingula anatina
GTTTATTTCCATTTTTGACACTTTATTACACAATACATGATAACAAGTTTACCATCATTTTTACAAAATCAACTAACAATGTTGTAAAGATGCAGGAAATGTCAAACAAACACTTTTACGTATCTTATTAGTTCAATAATGAGACTGTTAACAAGTCTAAGAATTGAATGTGAGGAAATGTGAAAAAACAGCATAAGTTCTAAAATAATGGACTGATTATGCTGATTTTCAAACTCAACCTGCGTTTTAGTAAGATTGGCCCCTCCTGTGAGTATAATGACAATTGGCCGATCTGTTTTTCTTATATTGTGTTATCAGTGTTGCATATATACTGAAAAAAGTGAAAAAACAGCATAAATTCCCTATATGTGACCCGATCGTGCTGATTTTCGAACTTGACCTGCGTATTATGAATATTTATCAGTTCTGTAAGTTTCAAGCCAAAAGGTAAAATGGTTTTCCACTCATCGTGTTATCGGTGCTGCATATATGCTGAAAAAATAGAAAAAAATAGCCTAAATTCACTAAAAATGACCCAATCACGCTGATTTTCGAACTTGACCTGCGTATTAAGTATATTCATCAGTTCTGCAAGTTTCAAGCCAAAAAGTAAAATGGTTTTCCACTTATGGTGTTATCGGTGCTGCATATCACAGCACAAAAAGTCAATTTTCAGCTCTTTTACTCTTCAGGAAATGGGTATGAATATACTCTTTTCAAGCCTTTTCAACGGTGTAAAGCTCTACCGGAAAGGTCAGGGTCTACGGGTTTACTACCCTTTTATGCCTAAGCTTAAAATTGTAGTTGCACTATTACTACGTCTTTCCGATCAAGTATAGGCGTCTAAAAACAACCTCTTTACAACTCCTTTCCGATCAAATATAGGCGATTTTTGACACGTCTTTATAACCCTTTTCCGATGAAGTAAATGCGATATGAGGTACGTCATTATAACTCTTTTCCGATCAAATAAAGGCGATTTAAGGTAAGTCTTTACTACCCTTATCTAATCAAATATGGACGATTGTAGTTATTTCAATTACTTATAGCACTGATAATGTTTCCAGTTCATGTAGCATTTCATTTAATGAGAGGAAGGCTTGTGAATTTTCAATTATAGTAATTTATTGCAAAAAACAACAATAACCATTACAATGCAGTGGGAATTATGTTTATAAGCGCAACACAGCTACTATATTTCACAAGTGGAAAGTAATCTTACACTAATGTATTATTTTGTACACTCATTATACGCACACCCTAAATAATAGCGAATACCATTAAAAAAATTACCTAGTAAAATAATTACGCAAATAAATACGAACCACATTTAAATACGACTTTCCAGAACAAAATCTAAGCAAAAATACAATTATAGGAACGTCACAGATTCATAAATAGTCAGGCTTTTTCCATTATTTATCTGACATCTGGTAAACATATGATGAAACGAAAACGACTACTAGTACTTATCCATCGACTTAATGTATTTGCAGAGAGTGGCCGCTCGTTAAATAACATGCCAATTATGTGTGCCGTAATTGCCCGACTCCGTTTTAAAAATTACACTCATTAGGTATTTTTGTTCACATTGAGTAAGGCGATGAAGCCTAGCTTCCAAGGAAAGATGAAATATTGTCACCAAAACCCCTACAAAATGCGTAGGCTAAAGAAATAAAATAACATTAAAATATGGGAAAATTAAAAACAGGAGAAACGCAACACATTATGTACCTGAAATATCCGACTAACTTAAAGTATTTAATCAAAATCAAATAAATGCTGCTCAAATTCTAAGAGGAAAATGTACTTTCAGAATAAATCTGTAGAAAATACAGCTATTTATTTCTTGAGGTGTGTGAAACGTTCATCTTATTTAGCGTGATTCGTGAAGCACCCCATACACGCGACTTGTGAATGCAATTGTTTATTCTCCGCCCTTCGTGAAACGAAGACATTATACCCGGTGATACGTGATTTTCAGGATATTTTTAAAATGCCTACTATCAGTGAGATAGTAATACACTGTAATTTGTGTATTGATGATTTAGCTTCCCGCGTACTGTGGTCATTCCCCTCCCCAATTGGACTTTCAAGACTCGGCCTGAATTAAAACATATCAGTTTACTTGGGATCAGAGCAAAATAATATACAAATATATGTTCAAATATAAGAAGTACTGATCTCATTGTAATAACAATATATATAAAAACAGTAAGTAAAAATCAATCACCGTAAAGAAAATATATTAACATTTTTCATGTTGAATACTGTGATATTATCTAATCTACAACTTTGGACTCTAATCGTCCTTGCGTGTAAATTATTTTCCACACATCAAATCCCCCTTGTGTGTAAATTATTTTCCACACATCAATTTGAGCACTTCTTTAGCCTGGCAGACCCCGCGTCAGATATTTCTGCCGTTGCCCCTTTCAGCGTCTTCTCCTTGTTCAGTGCTGCTATCGCCCTTTCCTTTTTTCCAGTGCGGTGCCCTTCTTAACGGTTTCTGTGAAGATATAACGAAATGATATCAAAATATAAAGTGTAATAACGTATTAAACATAACTGGGTAAAGGGAACAGCATGTCTGACTAAAAAAATCAGAGAAAGTATCAGGATTGAGAATTACAAGAATGCATGTAGCTTACCATTACAACGACATGGAGAATGTAATAAAACCAAAGACTTGGTAGTTTATCAACACACATTGATAATCAATTATTAAAAATGAAAATAAATGAATATTATGAAAATAACAAAAGGAATAAAACCACTTACTGTCTTCATCCTCTCGTTTTTCCTGTACATATACTTTGTACTCTGTCTCTGTGGCTATCTTCACACCACACCACATCCTCCCCTTTGTAGCTGCGATTTAATATTCGTTGTTTAGGGGTGGTCGACTCATGTCTTAGTTAAACTAACTCTTATCAAAATAACACGATCCAGGACTGGGCCCCTGGGGACGTGTGTTTTGACAGCGCCCCTGGTTAAAAGCTTTGAGATTGTTTTTGGGACGTTAGAGTTTAGATTGAAGTATAAAAGTCCCTTAGATGCGTTATCACGTGTTTGTGAAGAGATGACAACGGTGATAGAACGTGTCTGTCTTATAATTCTGATTCGAATTATGTTAGATAACTATTTATTGCCGTATTCAATATTATCGGCTGTTGTTTCACTTCAGTATGATGTGAGAGAGGTGTCTCGCCTCTGTGTTTGACCTGAAGGGCCGACTGTACGAGATACACACAGTGCGGCTGGGGAAACGAAAAAAAGGGGGGTTGGACTGGTTGCAGAAAGCGCTTTTCGGTCAACAAGTGACCTTCATCAGCTGCAGAGTCCTGAAAAAAGGAGGGGGGGGGGGCTGTGCTTAAACAAAGAAGTGAGAAACCAAAACACTTGGTTTAAGCCTTCATCACCGCGGTTGGAGAGAGGTTACATAAAAGCTTAAATAGCTTATTGGCCACCATGCTGCTTGTTATACTGACCTCAACTCATGAGTCATCTCTCGACCATCGTGTTTCAATGGTACTTCATGTGAAAACTGTGTTAATTACTGGTAGCAATCCCCATACAAATACACCGAATCCGGCTGTCATCTAAAGCAGGCCTGTCCTTTTCTGTCAAAGCCCAGAACTTATAAACAAAATAATCGTTTTGGACTTGCGGCGATTTACTTATTTTCATGTGAAAAATGAATTTCTAAGAAGAAATCAGTATATGGCGATATGATACATTTTCATTAGCAGAAACCGTGTAAAAGTGACACATGATGCACTTTTAATGTGCAGTGATTCTTCACTTACGTGGTTTAACCACCCCCTTCTTCTCGTCACCCACTATGAGCAAGATATCAACATCAATAGAAAAGTACTCCTGTTATACCCAGCAGGCAAAGGACATTGTTTCTACGTTGATTCAACGTTGATCCACCAAAATTAACGTTGATTCAACGGTGAAACAATGTCGTTTGTCTGCTGGGTTGTCTGCTGGTATTACGGCACATCATACTGATAATGTTTGCTATATATCAACATATTTATCGCTGCTTAACCTTGCAAAATAACAATGGTCTTATAGTTATTCAGTTTTTCAAGCAAGGTTTTTTATGACAGCTAGTTTCGAACTAATGGTTTACTAATGGTTCTAGACATGGTCTATCGAGCGAAATCTTATCGTGGGATGTACTACGATCAGTTGTGGGACAATAATTATTCATCAAAAAAAAAAAAAAAAAAAATTCTAATGCATCTCCAGTCAACATTGGTATTTAAGTATTTTTGTTTTCGTCTTTTAGCTGGATGAAATATTGAAGGTGACCGTGACGTACATTGTTGTTAGTCGGGCTTTGTTGAAATTTCCCCGGCCACCAGCGCATAGAGTGACACATCTTTATCCTTTTTTTGTTTGTTCTCCGCTCAGTGTTAATTAAATATTAGAACGTTTAACGGTCACCCGCTGGTTCTTCCAACTCCTTTATTAATTAAAGATTGGTTGCACCACTGCACACGCTGATTCAATGCATAAGCACTACGTCCATCAGTGTAATAAACTTAAGATCTATTTAAACTGCCGCAGTCTAAATCGCGATCGACTAAGGAAGCTTTATTAATACATCTTATTAATTGAAAAAATAAAAAAAAAATTAAAAATACACTGACTGTGTATCATGATTTCAGTGAAATGATTTTTACTCCGGAGACACCTTAAAACGTATCCTATAAAATCCAGCTTGTAAGCGCTAGTGTGATTAACAATTTCTATAGTACAAGCGACAAGTTAAATGCTAGTCAGTTATGTTGCTGCAACCAGAGTTGCATTATTCAAGGCCGCGGCCAAACTTTTAATAATCAAACAGCATGGCCTTTGACCTAGCCTTATTCATTATAATCCATTGCAATTTTATTGAAATAATGATCATGCTTTAAATATAGACTTTGATATCGCTTCGAAGCAATCTGTATTAATTTAAAATGGGTTTTGAGACGACTGTGAATTGGACTGGATTTGATAGATCAAATACAACTTTTAGGGATAGATCAGCAAAGAGAAATGAAATGATGAATAACAAAATATGATAAGCCCTCGGGGGAAGCTTCCTCAGGAGAGATGTTCTTATGATCGGGATGATCACGCCTTTCAACAGTATATACATGTAGCGCACCTAAGATAATAAAATGAAATTTTGAAAGGAATTAACAATATAAATCTTTCAGTTCCATTGAAATTTCATGTTCTTAAATGTCAGTCACAATCCAATAACGACCGCCACGTAATACCAAGGCAGGACCCCTGCGGAAAAACGTTGTTCAGTCGCGAAGAAAGACGAACGAGATTACGCCTGTTGAAAGGCCGTGTAAAAGAGAAAGGGGTACTCCTGCGCGGAAAAACGTCATTCAGTCGCGCGTTGTAAAGGCCAGCTTGCACTGTTCCAACGTCATTCCGCGGGGACTGAAAAATCGGAAAGATTTGTTTTTGTGCTGTGTCAAAGGTCAATTTCAAGGTCACAGTAAGATTGCCAGTATATGACTTCCTATTCAACTTCAATAGTAACTATGGACCTATCTCTGCCAGTTTTGGAGATATAAGGGACTAAATGTTATAATTTTGGAGTTACCATAATGTGCCTTAAATTTCCTACAGAAAAAATTAATTNGCAATGATGGCATCTGTGTCTGTACAAAAAAAACCTCTTTGCGACTTGCAACTGTCATCGGTTGCAAAAAGGTCGGTGACCGGTTGCAACAACTCGCAAAGTGGCTTCCAAATGAACGCTGGGTTAATATCCGGTTGCGCCGGTTTTCGGTGCAGCACCGAAAACCTCCTGGCGACCGAAAAACCTACTTGTGGTATCCAACCGGTTGCCAACAGGTCGCCGACTGGTTTGCAACTGATTTGCAACCGAATGTGTGGTTTCCCCTTTGTCTTTTTGACCCTAGGCGTTTGCCATTTACAATACAACGTAATTAAATCGTGACAAGTCATGCGCATCGTGTACTTTTTACACTCTCATCCTTGTAGTGAGGATACCAAGCACTGGGAAGATGTTAAATTGTTTGTGTTGAAACTATTTTTATTTAAGTCTATTGGACACATTTTACGATTTGTTCATTTATTTGTGGATAATTTTGATTGTTGAAATTATGATATTAAATAGCAGTTATACCTTGCTGATTAAATTGCTTTTATTTTCCGTTTTCTCTGCATTCGTGCATTTGTTTCATTATTTACTCTGATAACATGGCTTTGCAAATTTTAAATAACATACAGCGATATATAATTTTCGGCATTTTACCTATGATTTTCGTAAAATGATAAAATAAATAAACGTAAAAAAATCGTACATTGCTTTTATCATCACATTTTTTTTGGTTCGTAAGGGTGAAATACCTGCTATATGAAAGCCTTGGCAATTGGTATAAAATGTTGCCAAAAAATGCAATTTATGTTTCCTTTTTCTAAAATATTATAATTTATGACCTTGATATTTAGAAGGCTTACATAACAAATTATGAAAAAAGTCTTTGCCCAAATAGACCACCATCCCACGCCTATTTTTTTGCAGTCGCTTGCAACCTTCCTGCGACTTATTTTCGAACGCCTGCGATCGGTAAAAACCTGTTAGCGACCAAGATACTACCCGCACGAAAATGCAGTAGTATCGAAGTAGCAAAGAAGCATTAACGCAGTAGTGGTGTGGAGCATATTTGCAGTAGAAATGCAGTATAGCCTACTGCAATTCTACTTCATAAATTACATAGGGTTGCACAGAGGAGGAGCATTAATGCAGTAGATTAGCAGCATGATAGAAGCATGTTTCAAATATGCTAATTAGCTCCCCAATCGAAGCAGATTTGAAGCATGTTTGCAGTATGATTGCAGTAGTCTACTGCGCTGGAGTATCTACTGCGTTTTCGTGCGGGTAAAGACCGTCAATCGACCATGCAGTTACAACTGCAACCTTCTAGCGACCTGCTGCCGACTACTTGCGACTGGTAAAAAACTTGTAAGCGACCAGTCGACTAAATACGGTCAATCGACCATGCAGTTGCAAATGGTATGCTGCTGGTTATAGCAACCTACTGACAACCAAGAAGAGACCGATAGGCAACCTTTAGGATACCGATAATTTTCATCTTTAGTCGCACTGGTTGTCGGTGCACAAAAAATGGCCTTCATGTGTCAACGATCGCAGGCGACCTGTTAGCAACCTTATGCGACCACTTTAAAACCTATGGCAACCTTCTTGCGACTGAGGCTGCAAAGAGGTTGCCAAAAGGTTGCAAGCGCAGTGTGACCCAGGCTGAATAAGAAAGAAGGGGAGAACAGGAAGCAAAACTGGCATATGCCGTCAGTACGTCATAACAAACGTGTGAGGCAAGTGTGAAACAAAACTGACGTAAAAGGGCACTAATTTCGCCGTACGATGCATTCCCTTCGTTAGTGGTGAGTGTGTGCCCCGCACGCAAGAAGCAAGACAAACTCAAGAAATGAGTACAGTTTCCACGGTCATCGCTCCTTGCAATTAGCATCACTGCTTGAAGGACAGCTCGTGGCCCTTGCGCCTCGCAATGTAGATTTCCTCTACCTCTACGAATCCCACGACCTCCACTGCACCCAAAATTCGTGAGGGACGTACGGTCCTTAAATCTGTGCGTCCGGTTGTGACCGAGACTTAACGTACGTAACAGCCACTCGCCCACTCACTCAGGGATGATTTTTTAATGGACAACACTATGGCATATTTGGAAACAATTTTCTACTTTAATGTAGCAGTTAAAGGTCTTTGGAAACACTGCCGATTTTTCTTATTTTATGTAGCACATACCCTAGCTATGATATTTAATCATAGTTTGTCCAAGGTTTGTAGTAGGTAGATTCCGCGTCCCTGGTGAATAAACCGTCTCTGAGTAACAAGCCTTGCATGACACTTGCACGATTCTGTGGCACGCATTGGCACGACTCGAGTCGTGCCAGTGCGCAAACTAGTCGTAAACTGGCGTGAAGTGTTCGTAAACCCGTCGTGACTGCGTGCCATGTCGGGACGAGAATTTTGAAATGTTCAATATTTTGGTCACGACAAAATTTCGCGACCGGGTCGTGAATTATGCGCAAACTGTTCGTGAACTCCTTGTGAACTCGTCGGGACGATGCGGGAGGATGCGTGCCAGTGCGTGGCAGTGCGCGCCATGCCACGACTGTTACGAACTGTCACAAATAGTTCTCGAACAGCTCACGTATATTGCGTGCCCAAGTCGGCACGACACCGTCCGAATTTCGCAAACTCGTCGTGCCAATGCGGGAAGTGCGCAAACCATGCGCAAACTATGCGTGAACTTGTCGAGGCAGTTCGTGTCAATGTGGACACGCATTTGTAATCTATTCGTTAGCTCGTCGTGAACTCGTCGTGAACTATGCGTGAACTAGTAGGGAACAGTGCGGGAGCCTCCCACTTCGTGCCCCAAAATGGCACGACTTGCCAGGACAAAATCGGGGCCAAAGGTCGTGCAAGTTTCAGCCTTGCATAAGCAACCTTTAAGCATCCGCAAAATATGGTGGTCACTTGTGATCAGTTTGCAAAACAATCATTTTATAGTTTGAATAAAAAAACATTGGATAATGTCAAGATTTTCTGTAACACTCTACAAGTGCTAGGGGTGCTAGGGTGTCACTTTTTTCTAAGGGAGTATAGTTTGATCCTTCACAGTATGTTGCTTTAATACTTGGTCTCTGAGGTCGTAGGGCCTGTGCGGTTACGGACACACTGAACAAAAATCCTTGCAACTGTCACTTATTTCAAAAAGGTCGGCGACCATTGCAATATGTTTTTTCCCAAATAAAGCCTGGTAAAATGTCTAGTTGCGCCGGTGCAACGTGACAGAGAGTCCCGCTTCCCATTCATTGGTACAGGTGAGCCTGATCGCCCTAGATTTTGACCCACTTATATCAGGCTAACCCTAACACTTATAGCTATATGGAGGGCGGACCTTCTGCTATTCGGTCCCTCAGTTTCGTTACACTTGTCTTCGGTGGAGTAATGAATACCTCCGGGTGATTGAAAAGCCTATTTGTGGTATCCAACCTTTTGCTAATAGATCGCCGATTGATTTGAAACTGATTGCGCGGTTTCATCTGTCTGTCTGTTCTTTTAGGTTGAGTCATTTTTCACTTAGAATACAAGAAAATTATCGTGACAGATCGCGCGCGCATCGTGTATTTTCGCATTCCCATCTTTTTGGTGAAGATACTAAATTGGTTTTCCCTGATTTTTTTTAAATATCTTGGTGATGCTTGGATTTTTACCGATCTGTTATAGTTTTTGTTGATAAATCAAACAAGAAAATTAGTAATTATACACTGTTGATAGCTTTCTTCTTCTCATTTTCTCAGCACCCGTCAACTTGTTTTACTGCTCACTTAGAAAATCTAAAATGAGAAACACAGTGCACGTACAGCGATGAAACAATAAGGATATCGACATTTACTAGTTATTTTTTACAAAATATTAAAAGAATAAACAAAGCGTCAACAATTAGCACATCCTGGAATCCTCATCTCTGCTATTTTGTTCACTTAGAGAATTTAAAATGAGATACATGTGCAGCGATGAAAAATACAAGTAGATTTTATTTACCGACATTTTTACCAAATAATTTTTGCAAAGCATTTAAAGAAACAAACAAAGTGTCAAAAAGTTGACACATCCGTACTTAAAGGTGACATGGAATTTTGTGGTATAACGGCTGCTATTCGTAGTCAGCACTACTGTGTTAGCATAGTATTGGAATTACGGAGTGAAGTTGGAGTGGAAGCACTGGCGATGTAATGAATAAAGCTGAACCGCGGTGACGGCAATTGTTGATAAAAAAAAGATATCAGTCATAAAAACTGTAGTCATATTTTACAATTCAATAAATAAGCATATATCTGTAACTTTGTATGAAATTAGAACTAGAGTTATTTCAAAAATAATGTTTTAGGTTATTGATAACGACATAATACATCACTTCTACGAGATTTTGTTGTCTCTAATAATAATAATATATGTATTTATTCATATTATTTTTGTTCTTCAACGACAAATTGTGCAATGGTCGTGTAACTAAAAACAACCACTTTTAAATTAATGGTTTTTCACATTAAATCATATTACAACAGGCGAGTATTAAGTCCAACATTTGATATGCATTCTGTACCTGTACAGGATGGTATTACAAGGGATATATAAATTGAAATAAACAGATACATGAAACTCTTTGTGGTTTAAATCTCAGATTATATAAAGTTCCTCAGTCTTGGTAGATAAACTGCTATTTGAAATATTAACCAGGCACAAAGATGCCACCGCAGTTCTTACAAACAAGACTCGTAGGAACTGCTGCACAATTTAGCCAAAAATAAAAAAGTTTCATATCTCTAAATTTATCATATAAACTCATTACAATCAGTTCAAAGAAAGTAAGTAATGGTAAAATAGGAAACCAAAACAAGGCAGCAAGGCTGTCAAATGTACAGACAAAAAACAGAAAATAAAGATATAAAAAAAGGTAATTTTGTCAATTTTGATGCAATAATAAATAATGCTTAAAATAGCACTGTCAGTCAACACTGAATTTTAATCATGCACAACAGGTAACATGGTCAATAACAGGAGCGGACCCTGAGATATTTTCTGTCACCTAGTAATCCAAAGTATCTATGTTGAGCCATCCTCCATGATGGTCTTCCAACAGAAAAAAATAGATACCAGTCTATATAAACTTAATAACCTGTCTTCCAGAAGACCCAGAAGATGGTCTAAATCCACCCCTTCAATAAGATTACAGTTTCAGGGCCATGAGAGACCAAAGTCACATGATGAAAGTCTCAATATTTGAAAAATGATGACAGTGCATAAAATAATATTATATAATGTTTAAAGACATAAAAAACAATACAATTGATTATGTTTAAATACAGAAAATGTGCAGAGCCTCTAGTGGATGAGAGTTAAAAGTCACAAATGCAAGTGTTTGAGAAAAAATTGTAAAGGAAAACATAACAAAACTAGAAAACCACCGAGAGTGCAGACCTCTGCCAAGGCAGCAATTGTTGATTATTATTGATTGATTATTGAGCCAGACCACCACTAAAAACTAATCATTGTCCTCTTTGGCCCAATTCTGACAGTTCCTGAAAATTTCAGCAAAATCGGTCCATAACCTTTTGAGTTATGTTGATGACAGACAAACAGGGGTGAAAATATAACCTCCTTGGCAGAGCCTGAGGTAAATATAATTTCAATGAAGCTGCTATTCAAAATTTTTATCTTTGATTATATATATATATATATCTTTATCTTTGATTATATATATATATATATATATATATATATATATATATATATAATAACCTGCATAATTATCACTGCTTCCTTATTATTAATCTAGCAGAGAGCTTAACTTTTGGGAGTTTACAAGGAAATATCAACAAGTGTGCTTAATGTAATCTCTTTTAATGGCCTATCAATTAGGCAAATGACTTAATAACTCAGAAATTAGCTATGTGATACCCAAGGGATATTAACAGACTGACCCTCTCAAAGGTCTTTCAGGCCCATAAGTCACATCTTAAGAAAAGCACAAAAAAATAATGCACAAAATAGGAGACTACCAATTTTGATGCAATAATACATTATGTTTTACTGCACAGTCAACATCAAATTTTAATTATGCACAACAGGTAACAACGACGAAAGTAAAAGCATAATGCTTCAGGCCCATCAGAGTTCAAGTTTATACTTAAAAAGTGCCAGAATGAGGAAAATGAAAATTTCACACAAAATTGTATAAATTCAATAATAAATGATAACCCAATTGACCTGGCTTTCTAATTTAAAATGCATGCCAATCCTAAAAATCATACTTGTAAGTTAAAAATAATAATAAGTAACACAGTTTTCTTTTCATAATGTTTGCAGTAGCAATGCAAAAATATTGTTGTCAATTTTGATGTAACATTACATAATAATTATCACCAATTTTTGATTATTGACAATAAATAGCATGGACATGTAGAAAATTGGATCACCATTCGGCTTCATGTCCATGGGAGCATGGGAGCTCCGAGTCCCACAATGCCAAAAAAGATAATGAATATTTCACTCAAATGTATAACTTCCAGAAAAAGAAGCCAATTAGACTGCTTTTCTAACTCATTCTGCATTTTAGTCCTGTGTTTCTTTTTTAAAGGTTTGACAGTCATAACACGGTTTTCCCATAATTGTCATCATGGCAGCAGCACCAAAAAATTGTGTTTTCTTCTATTTTGATGCAACATCACATAATGCTTTACAGTATAATGACCATCAATTTTTAATAATAGAATATTAGTAACATGGACATTCAGAAAACGTGACAAGCAAAGGTCTTCAGGATCTTGGAACTTCAAAGTCACACCTTGAAAATGCCAATAAGTGAAAAATTAAATTTTCACAAAAAACTGTTTAACTGCCAGAAAAAAATTAACAAACAGACTGCATTGCCTACTGAAGCTGGATTTTAGACCCATGTTTCTTTCCTGTAAGTTTGAGGACAGTAATTGACATGATTTTTGTTAAATTGTCATCATGAGAGCAGTGCCCAAAATAGGGGTTTCTTCTAATTTTGATGCAATATTCTCTCTCTCAAGTGCCTTGTCCCATTAGGACGTTGGCGATCATGGACTTCCACCTCTTCCTGAACTTTGCGGTCTTCAACAGGTCTAGCTCCGCTATTCCTGTCCACCTACTTATGCTTGCTGTGTATGTTAATCTTTGCCTGCCCCTGCTTCGCTTTCCATTGATCTTGCCTGTCACACTAAGATGTTCTAGCTCTTCTTTCCGCATTACGTGTCCTAAAAATTCCAACTGTCTCTTTCGTATGCTTTTTAGAAGGAAACGCTTTGTTCCTGCTCTCTCCAACACTTTCTGATTTGTCATTCTCTCTGTCCAAGATATTCTCATCATTTTCCTGAGAAACCACATCTCTGCCGCTTCTCTTCGTTGTTCTATACCTTGGGATGTAGTCCAGCATTCGCATCCATAAGTGAGAATGGAAAACACATAACAATTCAACATTCTGATCTTTGTCGTCATAGAAATTTTGTTGTTCTTCATTATGCTGCCCAGTTTTTCAAATGCAGCTTTTGCCATTCCAATACGTCTTCTTATTTCTTGGTCACATTTGCCATCTTCAGTTATCATGCTGCCAAGATAGTTGAATTTCTGTACATGTTTTATTAGGATGTTGTCAATCAATATCTTACAATGTTTAGCTGTTCTTTGTTTGCGGATTACCATACATTCTGACTTCTTACAGTTGATGGTGAGCCCTTTCTTTTTGCTGGATTCAACCACTTTGTCTAGTATCTCTTGTAACTTTTGTTCTGACTCAGCAATTAGGACGGTATCATCAGCATATCTCAAGTTGTTAATGTTTTTTCCTCCGACATGAATTCCCTCTAATGGTGTTATTTCTCGAAGAATAATCTCACTATAAAGGTTGAACAGGTCTGGGCTAAGCACACATCCCTGTCTAACGCCTCTTCTAATTTTGGTGTATGAGCTTGTGTCATTGCCTACTCGCATACATGCAGTTTGTTCCCAGTATAGGTTGCGCAGAACTCTTAAATCCTTTCCATCTAGATCTAAACTTTCTATCATGTTGAAAAATTCTTTATGTTGCACTTTATCGAATGCTTTTGTATAGTCGATAAAGCACACATATAAATCCTTCTGCATCTCAATAGCTCTTTCCGATAGCATTCTCAATACAAATATCGCATTCCTTGTGCCAGCATCCTGGATGAACCCAAACTGTTCTTTTCCTATCTCAGGTCTTATCCTACTACTTGCTCTCATCATCAAAATGTGGAGTAGAATTTTTATTATGTGGCTCATTAAGCTAATTGTTTTATGTAATTCACATTCAATTGCACCAGGGTTTTTTTGGAGGGCTATGAAAATTGATCTGCTGAGGTCCTCTGGAATTTCTCCGCTGTCGTATACCTCATTCAGGATTTCAGTAAGCTTCTCTACACCAAAGTCTTCCAGTGCAACAATCATCTCGGTGACGACTTCATCGGGTCCTGCTGCCTTATTCTTCTTCATTTTTTGTAATGCATCTTTAACTTCTGATTGTAAGATTTTTGGTCCTTCGATGGCTTTTCTTATTTCTGGTTTGTCGCCCCTGTCGTCTGCAAAAATGTTCACTGATGTATTCTGTCCAGCGTTCTAGGATTTTGTCCTTTTCCATAATGACTTCCCCATCTTTTGATCTTATACATCCTGTAGAAGAACAACATTGTATGACTTTGTATGCATCTTTAATAGGCCTATTTTAAATAAGCACGCGTTACTGCAAGGAAGGACACAAAGCGTTCGAGCAGACTGCTCCACGCCTTCAACAGCTCCACTCGTTTACAAGGGGAAGTGTTAAGCCAAATTGTTGAGCCTTGTAATAAACTTATGGGACCGGTGAAACTAATCACATAGCTAAAAGTGCGACACTTCTAAGAATGTTAAACATTTTTATTTCTTCTGAAAGAAGCTTGAAAAGCTAAACTTGTTGTTCAGCTACCCTCTACCAGGGCGACAGATATTCACAGATATGTCTCTAGATAAATAGATAGTCAATTTGATCTGATGTCGCCTCAGCAAAAAATGCCCCCAAGAACTGCGGCCTTGGTAGAGGGTATTGTTCAGCAGCTCCACGCGTTTAGGAATTCCACACCTATAGCAGCTCCATGTGTTTAGCAGCCTCACGCGCTTAGCAGGGGAAGTGCTTAGCCAATGTGCTTAGCTTGTGATAGACTTATTATAGATCCATATACCGGTGAAGCTAAGCACATAGCTAAACGTGTAACACTGCCAACGTGTCTAGCATTTTCTTCTGTGAAATGCTTGAAAAGCTATACGTGCTTAGCTTTTACACATATTTCTTAATACGTATAGGTGCTTAACGTATGTTGTATGTATTTAAATGCTAAGCACTGTTTTTACAGTGTATAGTGCGGTGTCCGAGGAATCTGTCATGATCATGCATCTACAATATCAGGATAGTGCTTCTCCAAGTCACGGTGAAATTTCTAAAGTTGACTTTATTATTTGAGTTCTTATAAACATCAACATCAGCCGTCACCAGCAACCCATGAATAGGGACAGGGGTCAAGTAACCTGACAATTATAAGAAGGTCCTGGCCGCTATATCACCTAGCGGTCAGTAATTGTCAACATCTATTCACATCAGTCTGATGAAGGCCTTCTCCGCGGTATGAAAATATTTCGGCTTGTGTTTGGTAATTTTCATTTAAGAATTAATTAGTTTGTGAATAACAGTGAGGAACACATTCTTCACCCGATTCTATGTTCCTCTGGTAGCAGCTGAAATCTGATTTACAAGTATTCCTATCGCTTATTAGAGCGATCTTTCTTTTTCGCATAAAACTCAAGGATACACACTCTTTACACATCAGATATAAATAATAGGAATAATATGGGTATGAAAAACATGGCAAAATATACTAACTTTTACGTCATTTTTTTACTGACACTATCTTTTGGCAGTAGTTGAAACCTACGTATTCCTCTGTCGAATGACGATTATCTTGGATTTTATCCAAATATCCAATGACACAAACTCGGTCCACATAAGATATGTATAAACAAAAGTGTGGAAAATAATTATTTAATCAAAAGTTATTCTATGGGCAATGTATGTGGCATATACGTAATTGAAAGTTATCAATGCCCATGGATTTTCTAAACATGTCGAAGGTTACACACGTGTTACCTGCCAAAAAAACATACCAACAAACAAACAAACAAACAAATTGTCGATTATTAGTTGATTATTGATCCAGTTCATCACCAAAAACTAATCATCTGTTCCTTGGTCCACTTCTGACAGTTCCTGAAAATTTCATCAAAATTGGTCCATAACTTTTGAGTTATTTTGATGACAGACAGACAAACAAACAAACAAATAAACAAATAAACAGACAAACAAACAAACAAACAAACAAACAAACAGGGATGAAAACATAACCTCCTTGTCGGAGGTAATGATATTTGTTTTAGATGTTTAGTGTTTAAAGTAAACTAGTGAATTGTTCTATCTCAATTTTAAGATATACATTCTAAAATACTCATTTATAGTGGCAGCTAACACACTATGAATAATGAAATGAATGAATAAGCCCAGGCGTGAAATTTATTAATAGACGTAACTATAAGGAGTACTTATTATGTGTATTTTTACTAATGTATTTCATATTGCAGTGTATTTTCTTTTCTCAGTAAAGGTCAGCGCTATAATCAAGTACGCAATGCTACAGAGGGGCGCAATAGCAATAGTGTTGCACTCACTTTTCCTGGCCTCTGTGACTTGTCAGCGAGAAGGCAGTAGGTGTTTCGACAGTTCGTGCAGTGACCCAGGACCGCCGGCAACTACCAGAGTTATTTTGACACGTGAAGCCAATTTGAGCGATATTTCCACGGTCTCCAACCAAAGACCTGCAACTAGCACCGTTCCTCTCGAAAATGTGACTGCCACGGCACCGAATTATTGGAGTCAGGTGACTGCAGGTGAAAAGTTTTGTATCTACGATGGGAACAGTCTAAAGTCTGTTGTTAATATAGCATGTTACTGTGATGAGTATTGCAACATATTTGGTGACTGTTGTTTCGCCGTTAACATTACCTGCAACCATACAGATGAGTCGGATTCCAAATTTTCATCAACNAAAAAATGAAATGCATTTAATAAAAGATTTTTAAAAAATTATTTCATTCTTTGATATGTCCTAAAATATTCTGTTGAAAGGCAACGAATGCATGATGAACTCTTGAAAATCAATGTATCAATGTCTAGAGGACAGTGGTCATGTATTGCCAATTCTCCTTATCCATCCTGTGAAAAAAGTCTCAAAGTAATAGCAGAATTTGTAAAGACTGCTGTTAAAAACATAGTTTAGTACATCACAGACACTCACTGATTATAATGTTGTCGATAACTTAAAGGGATAATAACTTTTCGTTTTGGCCAAAAATGAACTTTTCTGGAGTAAACAATTTTCCCATACATATTATTTTTTTATTTTATTATTATTATTTATTTTTTTTTTTTTTTTGTGTGTGTGTGTGTGGTAAAACAGAATATATTACATTTCTATGAGTTGTTCACAATGTTTTAATTGTGAAATATATATATCATACGGATAGTTATTATCCCTTTAATTAATTTTATAGCATAACATTCATTAACACGTGTAATTAAGCATACTACATATGTAGACATATATAAATGTACATCCTTATATGTTGTGTAAATAATGTCGTCTAGAGAGCCTACAAATGTATTCATATAATTTAGTGCTCAATAAAATTATTATTATTAAAATAACCACAATGGTTTTTAGATAAGCAGATGCTTTAAAACAGCAATATGATAAGATTTTGCTTGGTATTGATATATATCATCAACTACCTGTGGGTTCTACATTAATTACACCTCTTGAAAAGAATCAACACATATCTAATATAACTAGTTCTCAGACCAATTGAAGACTGTAAGTTGGTTTTAACTTTCGGAGCAAAATATTAGTCTATTTTAACCCAATATAATCACTGGTAGTAAAGCCAAAACCTCTCTCAAACAACTAGAATTAACACAATTTGCAATATCTGTAATATTACATGTATGAATAAAATGTGATGAAGTGAAGCTGTAGAACAAGATTTCAGTTAAAACGTAAGGAGGACAAATGAAGTCACGTGCTCCACTTTTCATTTGCATCTCCAACAGAATCTCGCACAGGCCATTTGCATAAATCACAGCTTGGTGTCCGTTTCACAAACACACACACACACACAAAAAAAAAAAAAAAAAACGGGTTCTCTGCCTAAGAACTTGCAATTGGTTTCCAACGTAATTAAATATGTACGTCACTAAATCCCATTTCGACGATGCCTACAGTGGAGCTCGTAATTATGTTTCTTTTGTATTCCGGTTTAAAAACTTTTGAAATATTTTAACCCCCATTACTGTGAAAAGAAGAGGGTGGGCAAACAATGGACAACCATAGTAATTCCTTCCTTTTATTATGTGTCATTAACAGCAGGTCATATCATGCAAAAGACCGCCACTGTTTGTTGCGGCGACATGATAATATCATACAAAAGAAAGAAGAGTGTCTCTCCTGAGGAAAGCTACCGGGAGATAATGCTCGAACTAAATCCATCACCTTTTAAGAACATTTTTTTCATCTGGATCCCTCATCACATAGTTAACTAGATGCATCGTATCCAGGAAAGAAGCCTAAGAAGTGGTATTTTATTAATCCACCTTGTGCTTACAGCGAGGGGTGGAGACAAGACACATGTACTCAGGTACCTAGCCTGGGATGCCGGAGTTTTGATAAAGTAGATTTTATAAGACTTATTCAACACAGTACAAAGCACGACATTGTTTAAAATATGGACCCTAAGGATGCTTTTTTGTTATCTTCCTTGCGGGGTTGTTATATAATTATAAAAGCTTGTCAGCTAACGGTTATTGCTATAAAAACAGGATCAAAAGAAGCGGCGCATGTTCTTAGGACATGTAAGGAGGTTTAACTCTCACCATCTCGAAAACAAGGCAATTAAGAAAAGACACCACTTTATACTGTTTCCAATCATCGATTTGCCCTAGAATATATTTTCTTTTAAATGTAAGACTTTATTAAAACAATGGGTATAATGGCATTTGCAGTTATTCGGTTATATTTACAAAGAAATTATCCGATTTTTAGCTCTGTCTAGGCTGTGAGAAAAAGATCTCTTTGAATGTGTCAGATCAACAGTCCATTACGTTTACTTAAAAGACGAGAAACAAAACAAATTTACCCCGTCATCTCGGGCCAACATAATTTAGCTTTGAAAATACTATAAAATATTATAAATAACTCGAATTATCGATAATTAGTTTTATCATCCTCTTGTTCGCTCACATCAGGCTTGAAAGAGAATTTTAATTACTTGAATATAAGGCCATTCATAGCTTTTAGGACAAACAGACTTACTAGGGATAAATGTAAACCTTTTAGCAGTATCTCCCCAAATTTTGATCCTTTGATTTGCTGGTATTGTGAAAAGAAAAGTGGCTACAGAATAAATAATAAATACGTTTCTATCTATCTAGATACAAAAGGCCTATCCCCACTCTCTATTCTACTCAGTTCATTTTTTCGTATCGCGCTCCTTCAATCTCTCTCTCTATCGGGTATTTTTACTCTCTCTCTCTGTAATATTTACAGCCTTTTGTGAATACATTTAGTGTTTGAAAATGGTAAGCTCACTACCATCTCTAAACTTTGAAATTGATGTCTGCAATAACTCTCCTTAATCATGGTAAAATAGTACTATCTGACCACAGGGTGCACTAGTCTGTTACAAAAATGTTGAAAGTCACGGTGTGATTTATACGTATTTTAGTGGGGCCCTGATACCAGAGGATTGTTAAACACTGCTAGGAAAGTGGCTGGTGAATTAACCGTAGAGGGTGAAAGCGAGGAACAATAAACACTTTATTCCTATAGCTCATAGCCCACTAGGACAAGCGATTGTTTTAAAGACGAAGCGGCAAAGGTCTCTGGGGTGCTGCCTTACGTTAGCAAAAAATCATCTGGCATAAAATCTTGCATAGGCATAAATCACAATTTGAGGTACACCAGTATATTGTACATGTATATTTAAGTCTATTTTATAAATCAGAATTCACTACGCGCAGAAATCTAAGGTTATATGTTTCAATTACAACTTCAACAGCAGCGGGCGCTGTGGTAAGCAGGGGTCCTGGCAGTTAAATTTTGATGTTCATCTTAGACATTTGACTGTAGAGCTCCTCCTCCATGTCGTCTCCACGTAGTCGATCCTCAATGTAGTCCTCGGCACTTCCGGTCATCTGCCTGAGGGCGTTCAGTGTCATGATGTCCACTCTGGGGTCAATGGAGGTCTCGGACTCGTAGTTCTTCAAGGGTTGGACGTGATTACTCTGTATGCCGAAGGCGTGACTGATTTCTTTCACTTTATTTTCAATGACACGACTGTGAAATACCACAGATGGGTCTTGGGCTACGTCCGAACACAACTTGTCCACCTTCGTCAAGACCACGTGGACCGGGATATCTGCAGGAGATTAAAAGCCAGTTAATGAATTACCCTTACTCTTTAAACATCCCCATTTTAATATTTTAAACACTGATCTGTGGTCAATGCAGCAAAATAAAAAACACCTTTAATATGAATATCTGTGATAAAACATCCATACACATGTATACTAAGTGAGGTGAGGGAAAAATAAGTTGCCGTTGGAAGTCTCTCTGCAACAGTTTGACTTGCCTAAATAAACATTCTAATTCAAACAAACGCCAGTTTTCAATTCCAAACATTGGCCTGCTTTCACCTACGAGTAGGAGTGTAATGTCGGTAATTGACAGCCATGAGTGAATAAGGATCGGGGAGTGTTTTGTTGAAGAACTGAGTTGTCTGAAATGATTTTGACACTTATTCAACTGCTTTTGATGTTAACGAAGAGAAAGCCGCTAGAGATTGAATGGGGTAGAGATAGAAATCAAAAGAAAGCGGCACGGGAACCGATTGGAAAGTAGTTAATAAACTAGAGGATCAGAGAGGCAATACCGCCTCCAAGTATTGTACCACCACCTGAAGTAAGCAAATTTGTACGAAAAACGGATAAAGGGGAATACCACCTCCAGTGTATTGCTTGCCAAGCTCTACAAAATTCAATAAGCTGTAGTTCTCATTTTTTTCTTGAAAATAACAATTTATAACAAAATCATGGGGAAAAGTAAAAGGTCTAATCCAAATTTGTGAATTGCAGTTCATGGCAAAGGTTAGGTTTAAGGTCAATTTCAAGTTTCATAGTAAGTATGGGTGTATCTCTGCCAGTTTTGAGGATATAAAGGTCAAAATATTTGCAAAGTTCAGTTAATGGAGAAAACTAGGTCAAATGTCAATTCCAAGGTTACAGTTAGATTGCCAGTATATGACTTCCTATTCAAGTTTAATAGTAACGATGGGCGTTCGCTGCTTATTTTCTGGCATCTATGTTGCAGAAACAGAGTTTTCAGTTTCCGCATCTAATGGCTGCTTCTCCCGTAAAAATGCAGTGACATGGCGGCGGAGCCGGCGGAAGCTGTGGACGAGACGGATCAGGGCCCCGTAACACAATGCGACCGTGCGCAAGCGTCTCGATTCCATAACTCGCCCATACTCGCCCCATATAATACATTGTAGCCTCTTTTTGATAAAGCGTTTTGCAATACGCGATGCTTTCGAGATACGGGGCCCAGGATTAAAACCATGTGTACCGCAGGGCCTTCGATGGTGGTACAAATAACAGGAAAGTTTAAAAAAGAGTTGTATGTACTGAATCGCGTAACAGCAAAGGATAAAGACAACAACTTAGTCAAACTAGTATAAATATTTCTTTGAAAATGAATGGCGTTCGAAAAGTTTTTAGTATCGAACCATGGGGATTGAACGGATTCATGTCCCAAGAATGATGTACGTACAGTACTGATATTAAGTCTCATTTGCACAACACTTCAATTAATATGTGTACCGAGTAATATCATACTTGCATGTATGTTTTTAGGTTCAAATGTTCTCATTCGAAGAACATAATTACGCCCATCACTTGTGTTATCGCTATATTTCATATTCAAAATTATCAATATACCCAACGTACTTCTTGGGAGTTCAATCCCCTTGATCTCGCTTCCATGTCACGTCTGCCCTCGTACTTTCGCAGCAAGTAAACATATATTAAAACAAATACAATCGACTTTGAAATCCCAGTGTGAAAAAATATAGACGTTACCTCTGTCACGTGCCAGTTTACATAAATCAAGCAATTTGTCCTTGACCTTGGGAGACATGACCTTGTACGTGCTGCCATCTATGACAAGTGCTACGCAGTGAATGACGTCACTCAAACCAGGGTCCTTCACAAAACCAGGAGATTTAGTTGTGATACGCACAGCCGGATTAAACTGCAGATAAATTTTTCTTCCTTAATATAAACGTAATTGCACGTAATTGAACGAATAACTATATAAGGTTAGGTTAACCTAGGGGAAATCAGTCATCAAAACTGTAGAGCAAAGCACAAACTTAAAGGGATAATAAATCTTCGTTTTTGTGGTAACACAGAATATATTATATTTCTATGAGTTGTTCACAATGTTTTTATTGTGAAATATAGATCTCATACGAAGAGTTATTATCCCTTTAAACAATATAAAGGGTAGCTAATCACAACTTTCTAGAGGGATATTTTTGGTATGTGATAATTCTTTGGAGATGAAAATAATGCTGAAATATTTTCTTTAGCCAAACGTCACAAATATATTACAAAAACATGAAATGTTGCCATCCAATAATTAGTCCTGGACTGGGGAATAATTAAAACTGAGGTATCTACCAGGTTGTCAGACACCAGACTCTACACTCAGTACGCCTCAGTCTTCCCAGAGACTTTGAAAATGACAGGCGCCATCAGTTCCAATAAACCTCTACGACTCTGGGTGTTAATTAAAAGTGATCTCCACGGATTCTTCCCACCAAATTGAATTTCCTGGGGTGGAGAGCAAGTTTTCTCTTACTCACGAATTATTGCCTATCCTGTCCCCACCCTTCCATTTTTAATCAAAAATGTCTGGCCAGTCCAATAAAACGACAGTAGTAATAAAAACCTGGGAGACTAACCAAAAAGGATATGGCCCTGAAAGGGCCATCTGACTACAGGCTTGACATTTTAAAATATGACATATTCCAAGTTTGAAGGTATGCCTAGGAAAAAATGCGCTCTTTTTTAAAACTACGATCCCATATAAGATATGTGAATGGAGAAGTCTGTTGTCAGGTGTGTCGTAAGCAATTAAGTGACTACTAGTCAAGTAGCTAACCCTGCAATGTAAATGTAAACTGCAATGTAAACTTTTTTTGCTGAAATGCATTTTTCAGGTCGAGAGAAGCTAAATTAGCTTGGTTGCTATTTCCAAGACATTGAGCATGTTTCAATATGGCCGTCAATTTACAAGGAAAAATAGAAAAATGACCAGAAGTCGCCGGCAGCTTCTTTTAAGCTTCTTTTAAGCTTCTTTTAAGACTAGTGAGTAAACTTAGGCAGGTAACATTCAGCAAGAAAGCCAAAATGGTCATCAAAACATGTCAGAAATTAAAAAAGCTGCAAAATAAGTTTTTTTTTTTTTTTTTTTGCAAATTTTGTCTTTTTTAAAACATATCCGCTTTTTCTATTTATGTTCATTATGATGATTTGCTTGTCATGATCCTAAACTCTCAGAAACTGCTTATTTGACATTTATCAGATGGTGGCAGACGGTGCAATCGCCCAGGAGTCCATTTGCCACTCCCACGAGCCCCATAGTCAAAGCCTGCTAAGTTATATCTTTCGAGCTCTTTTAAATTATTATTATTTCATCTGGGCTACAAAACTTAGGAAAGTTCATTGAGCTTGACTTTCTTTGCCAGTTGATACATACGAGATATTGATAAATTTTAAAAATTCAAGATGGCTATCAATGTGTTATATGAATAGCCAGAGCCATACATTCAAAAAAAAAAAAAATGCTTCACTCCATTATTCATCATTGCATATTTATGTTAACATCCTTGCAAATTACGATCATTTATTTCATTTGTGCAAGTCATTTAAATAAAAATGGCATCCAAAACATAATGGAAGGGCAAAGAAACAACTGTTAAACTACAAGTCTTTTAACTGAAATAGACCTTAACTGGAACAAATATAAATATATATATATATATATATAAATATATATATATATATATATATATATATATATATATATATATATATATATATATATATATATATATATATATATATAAAGTAAAAAAGGATTGACATGCGGTCAGGACATGGCACACAATAAAACATATTTTTAGGTTAAATAATACAAAAAAAAAAAAACGAAAATCAATATGTCCGTCAATGCTACTCCATGACCAAACCAAACATTAATTGCGGATATCTCAGTCCTGACAACTAGTTTTTCATTCTAAATAAAAAATTACATTGTTGATGATTATGAAAGGCTTTATCATTTTAGTATGTGTAAACCAAATCATTTTGAAATGAATAAGGCTTCAAATCATTTTTTCTTAGGGTTGGATTACTCTTATCCTTTTTTTTTCTTTTTTTTAAACTTTTTAAAATAATTTAACGCCTATGGGTAAAGGCATTTTTGTTGTTTAATTAGGAATTTTATTATAAATAATCAAGACCCAAGCATCGGCATACAAACCCAGCGGTTGGGGCTCATGAAGTCAGCTATTCATGACAACGTGACATAATTAGGGGGTATGCGAGGGTTACCCATCTACATCATGTATTTGAAATATTGTTTTTGCCAATATATACTTACAGTCAAGGGAGGCTTTGAGATAGGAATGTATGCATATTTCTACTTGCAGGGTAGATGTAATTATTCATTGTGGATTTATTGATGACTTAGTGCTCGGGTAGTTGAGGTAATGATGAGTTGTCCTGTTTCCATGGTTCATTGGACATGGGTAAGGCTTATTTGCAAAAGTGGACCAAATACACATTGAGCAATACTCGGTGGGCATCTGCACATTTTGAGGATTGGTTTTGGAGGCCTATAAAGGCCCAAAAAGGCTTCCCTTGTTGTTAGTCCAGTGAACGGTATCATGCCATGTATATCATGTGAACAACGTACATCTCTGTTCACTGGGTGTGACGGAGTCCGATTTGAGCTACAATGTATGGGCTGCTCCCACCCCACATTCAAGAACTTGGTTGAATGTCACAACATGCCAGGCTCTGTTAGTGATAGACTGCAGCCAGGGCGACAGAATGTCAACTCCAGACCATTATCGCTACATAAGGTCGCATCACCTGTGGGACCAATTTCGCCAAGCCAGTCGTACAGCACAATTTAAGAAGCACCTGGCAGGAACATCAACCGGAGCAGCAGCCCCGCTGTGCGTCGACGCTTGCAATAAAGTATACCAGGCGACTGCTGGTAGTCTTTCTATATTTCCTCATAAATTGACGGCCATATTGAAAAATGCTCAATGTCTCGGAAATAGCAACCAAGCTAATTTTGTTTCTCGTGGCCTAAAGAATGCATTTCAGCAAAAAAAGTTTAGAGGAAAGAACATTGCAGGGTTCTACTATTGGGCCTCGGGGAGTGGCGACTCGACTAGCAGCCTTTGCGTTGATTAACTCAAAAAAATTAATTTTACAGGTTTGTTTACTTGAAGTAACTAATTACATGCATAATGGATTGTTCGACTATTTGGCCTATGGGTGTGGCGACTTGACTATACCAGGTCTGTTGCGCTGCTGCATTATGTAATAAGCAGTGATTTAATTGGGTAGTGCTCCTTTGGACAGGTCAAAGCTTGGCTTTGGCAAAGCATGGTTCTGTTAAAAAATATCCATATGTCGGCAACTACTGTATAGAAGATTTTGGAATTTTGCATGCAAGTGGTCGGTCTTGCAGTGTGTGAACGATGCAGTGCTTTACAAATTTGTTAATCTGTGGCAGAATGGCGCAAAAAAGACAGACATTGCCAGACAGATAATTTCGCCGAACGAAACGGTCCGCACTGTTTTATAAAATAATGCCCAGACTGATGTACCTACACAAAGGCCACACCATAGAAATCTTACCACCAGGGTACAGGACCCATTGTCTTTTTCGAAATGCTGTTGCAATTAAACAGAAACCAACCAGTCCGTTCAGAATGAGGGGTAAATTGCCACCAAAACGCATTTTTCAAGGCCCTTAGCGAACACCAAACTGGTAAGTAGTTAGAAATGGACACCAGTTTTTTTTGTTTTTTTTTTTATGTGTGGCTTGACGTGTGGATTTTTTTTTTCTTTTTTGGTATGGTTGGTTGGGGTAGCTATGGCTACGATGGTTTTTGTTATTGTTTTCTTATTTATTTTTTCTTGTGCATTACGACATTTTCTTTGTTTTTGAAAATCCTATCGTGTCTCTATTGATTTTCAGTCGCGTCTCATCGTTTAGGTTATAGTGCGCTTGCACTGAAGTTTGTTTCAGTCAGCAAAATAGGAAAAATTATGAAAAACGATTCGGAAAAAAAAAATCATATTAAATGCCAAGCCTGTATGTACTTTATTTCTTGCAATATGCGTTTTAATATATATTTTACTACATAATAAAGAAAGAAAACGTTATTTGGGATGACATGACAAGTGTATACACAAGATTCAAAAGGTAGGTGTTTATTTGAATACGCTGAACCGGGTTTTTTAATTGAATGGATGAACAAAAAGACGCGCATTCGTTATTATTTACCAAAAAGAGAGATGGCACTGTACCTGTAGAATAATTTTCCATTTCACACTGAAAAACAAAAACATTTCATCTGAAGAAGACAAATAATTTTAAAGACAAACAAAAAATATTCTGCAATATTAAGGTCTGATTCGGAAGAAGGAGGAGAAATAGGAAAATGCTCATATATTTTAAAGACGAAGAGATGAGTACCAATTTTTAGATTTGAATCGGACAAATATTGTTAAAGTTTTACTATAAAGAAAAAAAACAGAAAATAAAGATGCAAAAAAGGTCATTTTGTCAATTTTGATGCAATGATAAATAATGCTTATAATAGCACTGTCAGTCAACACTGAATTTAAATCATGCACAACAGGTAACATGGTCAATAACAGGAGCGGACCCAGAGATATTTTCTGACAGTATTCCAAAGTATCTATGTTGATCCATCCTCCATTTTGATGTTCTTCCAACAGAAAAAAAATTGATACCAGTCAATATAAACTTAATAACCTGTCTGTCTTCCGGAAGACCCAGAAGATGGTCTCAATAAAATCCACCCCTTCAATAAGATTACAGTTTCAGGACCATGAGAGACCAAAGTCACATGATGAAAGTCTCAATATTTGAAAAAAAAAAACAGAAAATAAAGATGCAAAAAAGGTCATTTTGTCAATTTTGATGCAATGATAAATAATGCTTATAATAGCACTGTCAGTCAACACTGAATTTAAATCATGCACAACAGGTAACATGGTCAATAACAGGAGCGGACCCAGAGATATTTTCTGACAGTATTCCAAAGTATCTAT
>NW_019774014.1:545056-565890 GCF_001039355.2 Lingula anatina
CCCGCTTTTTGATCAATACAAATGCTGGCTTTTGCATCTTTTGTTCTTCTTTATTTAATAAAAATGTTGTTCAACTCACTCGAATAAACACCTCCCTTTTGAATCGTGTGTATACACTTGTTATGACAACCAATATATTTTTTTTTCTTGAAAATGTAGTAAAATATATATTGGAACGCATGTTACAAGAAATAACACACATAGTTAAAGGGCCCTATCAGGGCAATAAAAAGAATGCTCATCACTACGTCTTTTTTGTTCTCCTTAATTCATAAAAACGGTATTCAACGTATTTAAATAAACACCCACCTTTTTAATCTTGCGTATACACTTGTTATGCCAACCAAAATAAACATTTTTTACTTTTTAATGTGGTAAAATATTTATTAAAACGCATATTGCAAGAAATAAAGTACATAGTTAGATGTGCCTATCCTTTTTGTAAGGCTCCGGGTTTTTATTACTACTAAGGACACCCTCCGTCATATGCAATGCTCTGTTGTTTTTTTTTAGCGCAAGAAAATAGCGGGGTGTCTTGTATTGCAGCCCTGAGAAAATGAGAATGGTTATCCTAGGAGGCCGAGAAAAGAATAACGACATACAATAGGTAAGCTTCAGATAGGTTTTTAAACACCTCACTGACCTGGAAATTGTCCGGCACGTTACCGTCCAGCAGATAGGGCATGTCCCCGACATCTATCCCCTGGTCCTCTGCGAGACCCATGGTGTCACACAGACGGAACGCCGACGTCTGGTGGCCTACTCGGATCTCATACACACGAAACTATCAAAGCAGATAATAAAAAAAAATAAATAAATAAATTTATTAAGTGATTTGTACCTTGATTTTCGCCTTACAAAAGTATAAAGAAAGAATTATGAAGAAGGTTCTTCGTATAACAATACAGCATCCCATTTCATTTACCAAAATAATTTATCATCATCATTTACTCACCTTGGTTGTGAGGCTATGGGTTGCTGTCCCAGTCGCCGCCAGGCTGCGGACTTCACCTCTAAACACAGAGCGCACAGTGTTAAAGAAGCTGGATTTCCCCGCCCCCACACTGCCCACCAGGAGGAGCCGTGCGAAGGGGACTTTGGCCGGGCTTGGAGTGGAGAACGACACCAACCTATCTAAAAGTGTGTCTCTAGTCTGTGGGGATATAAAGACAATTATCCGAAACGTGCAAGTTTTCTTTGAGAACAATTTTCATAAAATAATTACTTTTCGCTTTAGTTTTCAGATTCAAAAGTACAATTTTGCAGGTGGCGCGACGATGCTGTACACTATGAAAATAATAAGCCACCATGTTTTTAAATGTCGCAACATTAATTCAATTTTCTTTGAGGTTACTTAAAGGGCTACAAGTACCTCAAAACTCCAGTCCTTTATGTCAGTTTTGCGCCACGGTTTATCTTGCTCATACCGGTACAATTCATTTTCTGGATTTCCCTCTGTAATAAAGAATTTAAATAACCAAAGATGTATGATGTATGCCATTTTAACCATAATCACTTATTAATAAAGGGTAGACAAAGTATTGCCATGGAATGTGATCAAAATTGTAAGAAATATATGAGTGCCATCATTTCCCCCATTTTCAAAATCCTCGGTTTTGTTAAATTGCTACAACCAGGCACTCGGTGCTAATAAAATTATTTGAAACTAGGCATTAAACCCAATATCAAGAAGTTGAAGAGAGAAATGTCACTTACCTTTTACAGCGTATACTTCAATGTCGAGATAGGCATTGCTGTTTCCAGTAAATGACTGCTCGTTGTAACCATTGGCATTATAACTGCTACCTATGTTACTGCTGCCATTTGTGTTGAAGTAATAGCCAGATTTAGTACATGTATTGGAAAAGAACTTAAGATCGTGTCCACTGACTTCCCGTGTCCTTGAATGTCTTCCCAACAAGTTAAAAAGGTACCAAGTAGATGCCCGTTGCCTAAAGATTAAATCCCCTCCAAACGTAGGGCTATAACCACGGTCGTCATAAACATCTCTCCCATTCCCATTCCGAGCGAACTTTACCAAGTTTGGGGAAAGTTGGAACAGAAATGCAGAGCTATCATCAAAATAGCCTGCACGTGATGTCCACGCGATGCTCGTGTACCCCCCTATGACGTAACCAGCTCTGTTTTGACCGATAGAAACAGTCGGACCTTGGTTGTTGCACTTCGTATGGAAAGCCTGACCACTGCAGCCGTCTCTGGAGGCGCTGTATAGAAGGTCAAAGGTCAAGGCCGGATCACCAATCCATGCACGGAGCTGTTTCCGGTACGCCTCGTTATCAAGTATCGGCATTACGGTCTTTTTCTGGGCTGGAACAGACGTTAAAATGTATATTCTAATAGTTTATAAACATAAATATGTACATTATAAATGGTGGACCAATGCAGGACCCCTCGAGAGGGTGGCGGAGGGATGAATTTAAGTCGACGATGGCAATAAGACTACTGGTAAACATGGAAAAAATCGGTTAGGCCTACGTTTTTCACGTTTTACTCGTTGATCTTTTTAATTTCTTTTTGATGGGGGGGGGGGGTGATAAAATGGGGAAGCGGGGGTATCTGCGGGGTGTGAAGCGGGGGTGTGTTCCCCTCCTGCAATGTGTCCCCTTTTGACCTTAACCCTGCTGTGCTCTACCCACTGTTTCCCCCTTCTTCCACTGTGCCCCCTACCTCCACCCAATTGTGTCCCCCTACCGACATTGTGGCCTACTACCCCCTAGCTCCACTGCGCCACCTAGACCCCCCCCCCCCCCCCTCAAGCAGGCACACAGTAGTTGATTCAACGATGATCCAACATTGAGGCACAATGATAAGTTTTTGTTGACTTATTATTGAAAGTGGAAATTTGTGTCAACGTTGAAAAGTTACATCGAATCAACGTTGGCATTCAACGTTACATTGAATCCTGATTGATAGTTCAACGTTGTTTCAAT
The DNA here is from genome assembly GCF_001039355.2 of Lingula anatina. Next base: position 548,008 of record NW_019774014.1, read on the forward strand.
ATTAGAAACCTTGACGTTGATTATTAAATGATTTTACATTAATTTACAGTTAATTTAATATATAGGGACCATTCAGAATGAAAGGAGCCGAGTGCTAGCTAGGCCACGATATGAATATGGCGGACCAACATGAAAGGAAGACCGCTTAATCCTGTAATTGTCTCTTAACCTCTCGCACGTCTCCCCACGCGTCATCCCTGCAGGTTCACAGTAATTAAAGCTTGGTCCCATTCAACCAGTCGAGGGACGACGCGTGGGGAGCCGTGTGAGAGGCGGAAAGACCACTGCAGGATTAAGCGGCCTTGTAGGTACACCATATTTAGGTCGTGGCCTAGCTAGCACTCGGCTCTTTTAATTCTGAATGGACCTGAAAGTTAAGACAAACAGGAATGGATTTATTTTTAATCTTTATTTTGTACCTGCATAAAAGGAAAAATGATGCAAATAAACCTTATTTTTTAATAAACAGTGGTATTAATAATTTTGTTTCCGTTGTACACGGTGTAACAACGTTTGAAATGTTTTAATCCCTGTCCTGTGAATAGAAGGGGCGGGCAAACAATGGAGAGCCGTATTAATCCCTTCAAAATTCGAACGCACAAACACAATAGCTTAGGTGGAATAACACATTACTTAAGACGACTGAACCCCATGACGCCTGTTTCTGTGGTCCAGCGCGAGCGTGAGAATTCGTTGAACTAGGTGTAATTAACAACAGGATACATCAGCCAGAAGGTCCCTATTGTTTGTTGCAGCGATAGGATTATAGCTTTAAGAGGCTAGAACCCATGCTAACGTGTTCCACGCGTAGCGAACTGTCCTTTTGTTCACTAGCTTGGCAAGCGCAGCTGATTATGTTTTGTGTTGCTAACAAACTGCTACCGTAGTTAAATTTTTTATCAGTTATTTCATCCAATATGAAATTTTCCGCAGTCAAAAGTTGAACTAAGTATTGTTTGTTTGATTACATACATGAGCGTCAGCATTAACCTGTCTCAAAAAAATTCTTATTGCATTAATTTATAAATGTATAATTTATTTATAAACGTACTGCATTCAAGCATTTGTAAAACATGAATGATGATGAATGAGGAATCAGGAAAGAATATATTACTTACACTTTATTTATATTATAACATTGAAATTATGTGAGGTGCTTTGACAGAGGCGCCAGGACAATCCAACTCCAACGTGCAGCAGGGGGAAGTCTGACTGTGTGATCATACGCTATATGAAAGTACGGTCAATTAACAGTGTAAATCATCAGTTAAAGTGGAGGGGGTCTTACTATAGTTCGCTATCTATTGTTAAACGCGACTGTTATTATCTCTCGAACATGCCTATACAATCACTGTGTCTCCGGCTGCAGAAACGCCATGTCGAACATATTTTGCTACAGTTACAAACATGGTACACTAGCGACTTGTTTTAGATCTCTCAAGAAAGAATGCATACATACGACACCTGAGGAAAAACAATCAAGCATGCAACTGATCTTCTTTTTCTTCATGTGCCATCACCGATTCGGTGTTTGACGAACGATGACATTCTGCCAAAGGGTTCTATTTCTCGCCCATGACCAAAGGTGTCTTGTTGGTAATTCAAAATTGTCAAGAAAGGACGTTCGATGTCTGCCTCGGGCACTTTTGCCAGGTATTCGGCAGCTTTAATGCATTTGGAAGTAGGGGTAGATCGTTTACCTACAATCTCGTTGATCCCCAGCGGGCAAATTATGTTGTTTTAACGTTGAAACAACGTTGAACCATAACGTTGAGTAGACATTGAATAAACCTTGGATTTGAAAGTTGTGTCAACCTCAGATAACAACGTTGTATCAACATCAGAAAATAATGTTATCAACCCCACCTAGCGGGAAATTAGCCTGGATGTGTTTAGCAGTAGGACATGTTTGATGGCTAAATATATGTAGGGTATAAATGTTTGGCCTTTATGTTAGAATTTCCAAGGTTTAGATTAATATATATAGTTCTTTTCTTATATATATATATATATATATATATATAAAGATAACTACAACCATATATATATATATAAATATATAACAAAGTCACAGTCACCTCAACCTGTCTATCTATAACAGGTTACCAAGAACTGTTAACTCATTCACTTTTACAGCAACTTATTCATCCTAGTGTTAGCTGACCTTGCAAGCAATTCAGTTTATTGGAATGTATTTCTGAATAACAAGTTAAGAAAATTCACTAGTTAACTAAAGACACAAAACAACTGTCACTTTTACTTTAAAACCATTTTGTTATTATTTTGATAAATTTAGTAACAGTATTGATAAACAAAGAATCACGTTTTCAATAATTAATATTTTAAATTACAATCCATAACTGCAGGGTTGTGTCACTGACCAAAGTACAGCGTTGAGTCAACGTCACATTATGACGGTGTTTCGACGTGGCTGGATCAACGTTGATTTGACGTTGAATTTAGATAGATCAACGGCAATTCAACGTATCAACCTGTTTTCAACGTTGATCCAACGCAACTATGCCTGCTGGGTCTTTTGAAGCATTTTCTTGGCATTGAAATTAAGGTTCTCAACTTCTTTGCATTTTTCCTCTAACCAAGCTTCTTTTGAATCGCGGCATTTCTTGATGTATTCTTGGTTTATTTGTTTGTATTGCAGGGGGTTGGATTTGCAGATTCTTCTTTTCTGTAAGAGACATTTTTGAGTTCAGAACTGAACCAGTGGGATGATGGTTTCTTGGCTTCCATTTTGGGAATGTTGTTCTCAGCTGCCTCTTGAATAGTTTGCGTTATTTGGTGGTAGTATTTTTCTATATTATTGTTGGTTGATATTGGCAGACTTTTGAGAACTTCCCTTTTAAATTTGTCGCATATCTCTGGGTCACGTTGCATGGCTGTGAAGTCGAACTTTGGTTTGACTTTGGATTTTTGAATGCGCTTGAGTGATAATTTGAATTTGGCTATCACTGGATTGTGATCTGAAACAACATCTGCTCCTGGGAATGCATGTGAATTCTTAATGGCATTTCGGAATCTTGAATTGATTGCAATAAAGTCAATCTGATTCCTGGCTCGGTTACCAGGACTGATCTATGTGTAGCGTCTTCTTGGATGTACTTTGAATCAGGTGTTGGTGATGACTAGGTTCTTATCTCTGCACCAGTCTACAAATCGGTCCCCCTCTCAGAGCTGTCAGCCACTGACGTTGGAGCACATGCAACAATAATATTGATGTTATAAGGACTATAACTTTAAGTTTAACTAGCATCATTCGGTCGTTTTTGGGCCAAAAAGAAAGTACCGAGTTGGCAAAGCTCTTGTTAAGAATCAAATCAACGCCATGAACATGTTGGTTTCCTCCAGAAAAGAGATTACGTTTCCTGTCTTTTGTAAAATCACCTGACTTAGGCCACCGTATCTCACACAAACCTAAACAACGGAAGTTCATTCTGTCCATTTCTACAAGGACATCGTTCAGTTTCCCTGTTTGATACAGTGTTCTGACGTTCCATGGTTTCTCTTTATTTCCCTTTGGTTTGACTTCATTGTTTGCTGGGCCAGATACTGGAGTGGCCCATATTCCTTCTCCAGATTATTTAACCCATATTTGGGGTGAATGCCCGTTGGCTCGCAAGGAGCTCATCCGCCCTTTGACAGGTTTTGTTGTTAGTCCTGCTGGGTGTTCACGCACCCTACTCGCTGTGCAAGCCCAGTGGGGGAGCCGGTTTAGTCGCCGACAACCCGACCATGGGACAGGTAGTACTGGTTTACATGTTACCAGTAGCAGGCGAAACCCGATGTGACGCAACTGATCTATTAATTGTAATTGCACAGTGCATGTAACTAGACCTTTGTCCTAACTTAGTAGTTCGAAATAGGATTCTTGGATAAAAAGCTTCTATTCAACTCGCTTAGACCTAGGGCGTGATGCTACTATCATCCGATGAAACACCTACACTGAACCCTCTACCTGAACCTGAGGTCCCCCTAGCTGAAACAAAAACTGCCCCTTGAACCTGTCCATTTTTTAATCGTCAAATGATTTGTGATTTCATTGAATGTCTTTGATCGAAAGCTTTCAAGTGACAATAACCGAACCTGTGTTGATTATTTATTAAAGCGTAATTAAGTTTATTCATCATGATCTATTTTGTAAACAATAATTGCTTTGATTGACCATCGTCACTGTTTAGCTACTCGCTTATAATGCGTGCTGAACGACAGACAACTTATAAATATTATCTGTGTTACTGTGTAAATTAACACATTTAGTTAAAATATAACAAAGTTGGTGATTTAATCCATCCAACATGTTTATATTTGTTCTTTTAAAACCAGTGTCAGGTTAACGCCAAATCAAAGCAAGCCTTGCACATTGGTTTTGTTTAAATTGTCTTAAATTAAGTAAAGCTAAGAAAAGCCTGTTTCTTCTTCGCAGTGTTCATCCCAGCTATAAAACTGCATGAAGGATAACAAGACCCCGTAGCGAATTAACTTCCACAATGCCCTGTGCTTCAGGTTTCCAAGAGTCATGTGTAACACAATAATATCGAATAGTATGGCCTGAGAGTAATACAAATATTAGGCTGTGTATGAAAGATTTTACAAATTAGAAATTCAAGAATTTAAACAAGCTAGGTACATGCACATCACTTAATAAGTCATTTCACAAAAATCGCATCTAATTGTTTAGATTAACCTCTACTTTTATCGATCTCATCGCCTTGTCTCATCCACCGAAAAGAAATATAGTGAACACGAGGAAAAGTAACACGTTTACAAGCAGGCGAAGGAGGTATACTTATATATTAATTGCGAACAATATATACAGCGACTCAAAACCGTTGCTTGTCTTTCACACTTTTAACCTTGAGGTCAAGGTCAAGTGAGTTGAAACAACACTGACTCCTCTCTTGTGTTTGTTTCTTAATTTTTGTTTGGCAAAGTCTTCAAATGTATGATTTGAAGTATGGAGAACTATTGTGAGTATATATAGAACCTTTATGTGGTAAAAAATTAACAGCAGCACTTCTTGGAAGTCTGATTTTTGAAGTTCAAACTTTTGGACATTAAGGACAAAGAACAATGGAGACCTGAAAGTAGGTCAAGGAGGTGGAAAGCTGACATCACTTAAAAGTTGAAAGTTGAAATGCTGCAAGAACTTGACGTCAACTCGTATATCTCCTATCTGTTCTGAAACTACGTGGTTGATACAAAATATCTCTACTAGCATCTGAAATGACCAAGAAAAGGAATTCTTCAAAGACAAAAGGCTGCTATGCTGTGGCAAGAGGCTACCAAGTTGGTGTCTACAGGACCTGGGAAGAGACTGAGAAGCAAGTTCTAGGCTACTCTGAAAATCTGCATCAGGGATACATCTACTACTCAGGTGCCAAAAAGTTCATGACAAAGGCTGGGATTCATTCATTCAAAGTATTCGAGATGGTCAGATAATTGGACTGAGAACTTTACTTCCATAAACAATGCCCTTGTCAATCTGGAGGCCAGCCAGACAGAACTCATTAAAGTCTTACAGACAAACAATGAGAGACATAGTACTGAGAACAAAGAAATGAGAGATACTATCAAGCAACAGGCAGAAAAGATAAACAATCTGAGAGACACTGTCACGCAACAAACAGAGAAGATAAACAATCTCACCCTTCAGAGTAACCTGCTGCAAACAGAGCTGAATGAAATGAAGAAAATTGTAAAAGAGAATGCAGAAAGAATTGAAATGAAAGAACCTGATGAAACACACTCAAACTCACACCAACTCTCACAAAATCATACAAACAGTATGATTACAGATGACTTTCCCAAAAACAAGACTTATGCAGATATGGTTAAGACTACCAACACTGAAAGCCAAGCCCTACAGGGGACAAGTACTAGTATGTGGAAATCTACTGGAAAAGTTACTTCCCAAAAACATTGCCTGATACTGTCAGACTCAATATTTAGTAGGATGCACGAGACTCGCACAAAAAGTATGCTTGTAGAGCAGCAGTATGTACGTGGTGGGGTAGAAGAAATGATAAAAGCTATCCAAGAATGTGATAAAACAGACTTTGACAGTGTTGTGCTACATACAGTTGTAATAAAAATTAAGTTTCCGTTGTACGACGTTTTAAAAGCGTCAGAAACGTTTTAATCCCTATCCTATGAATAGAAGGGGGCGGACAAACAATGGAGAGTCGTCTAATCCCTTCAAAATTCGAACGCCAAAACACAATAGTTTAGACGTAATAACACACAATACCTAAGGCGAGTGAACCCCATGACGCCTGTTTCTGTGGTCCAGCGCGAGCGCAACAATCGGCTGTAACTAGGTGTAATTAACAGCAGGATACATCAGCCAGAAGGTACCCATTGTCTGTTGTGGTGATCTGATTATAGCTTTAAGAGGCCAGAACCCATGCTAACGCGTGCCACTAAACCGTCTCCCGTGGCGAACTATCATTATGTTCACTAGCTTGGCAAACGCAGCTAATAATGTTTAAAGTGTTGCAAGAAAACTGCAAGTATAATTTAGTATCAGTTATTTAATATAATATGAAGTGTTCCGAAGTCAAAATTGAATTCGTTTAACATGCATCAGCATCGTGCATCAGCTTGATCAACAAATCACCCCGTCTCAAAAAGTTTAAAGATGCTCCGTACATAAATTCGCGCCCTGTGTAAAAAAAAAAAAAAAATTACAGTTTAGAAATAACAAAGAAAGAAACAGTATTAAAACAATTTATTCATATAACAAGCTGACGTGTTGCCTCAATTAAGTCACATTTCATATAAAATAATGCAAGCCAATCCGTAAATTTAAATAATAGAAAAACTTAATAACTAAATAAATAAATAAAATTTGACATAAGTCCATGGTGATTTTTCGGTAAAAGGTCCACTTTTTCAGAAAAAGATCCCCCCCTTTGAAATTGCTGGCTACGGGCTTGATAAATAAATAAATAAATAAATAAATAAATTATTTAAAGAATAAAGTAAATAATAAGATGACATTAAGAATCAAATAAAAAAGATAAAAATTGGATGGTATAAATCATTAAATAAAAGATAAATTATTTCAAAAAATTTCATAAATAAATTATGATTTAATAATTAAATGAATAAATCGCTGTGAAGTCTACCCATTATCAGGGTCACCGATAGATTTTCACTAGTTGCCAGTATAGACAAATATGTATTTGTTTATTTGATGGGACTTTTTTTGCACGCGCGTTAGGGGAACGAGCATATAAACTAACTTCTTTTAAGATTAAAGTGAGTGTCCTATCATTTGAAAGCCAACATAATATTTCATTCCACATTAAAGAAATTAGCCTCATAATTACATTTGTAAATTTATAACCGGGTGTATGTAACTCTTTGCTGTTCAGTACCAGTTATAAAGGAAAGTTAGATTTTGCTTGTATAAAACACAATTTTTATTCTGATAAAAATCGACTGCGCACGAAGCATTATGATATTAGGCTTTCGATGATGATTGTGCATGAAACATCAAGTCATTTTTCCTTTTCATAATATTAATAGTGCTGGGCACCCAGGTGTTGAATCTTTTACTCGACGTGCATCTCATAATATTGTATAGGCATGATTTCAGGTTGTTCGGGAGCGATGACGATTGCGTTCAAAATGGGTTGTTTGCAGCATAAGTGATGTGAATAAAACTAGCTAACTAAATAACTATTACCAAAGTAAAGCAGGGCTTTAGGTTTAACAGTCTAAGATTTATTCAATATGGGCAGTTAACTTGGACCAGTCTTGTTTCATTAACTTTGCGAATGAAAGTCTCCGTCGTTAACGTAAATTTCCAATATGATTTTACATCACTTATCTGATTTAACAATCTTATTGTTTAGGTTTTGTTTCAGGTTGTATAAGAACAGATAATGATCGAGTTTAACAATAGATTGAGGGCTATAGTAAGTCCCTCCTCTTTGGGCGATGTCTATATATATATATATATATATATATATATATATATATATATATATATATATATATATATATATATATAAGACTGTTAATTCAACGTACAGAATCAGAAGTTTCTTGACAATCGCCCTACATCCGGGCATGATCAAATACAAATACAATAATACAAATACATGAACATGTAGTGTGACCACACTGTCAGCCATCCCCCTTGTTGCACGTTGCAAGCAATTTGTTTCATAACTATGACAAGGCGTTCTTTTTTCTCGTTGTTGTTTAAAAACGGACCACTTTGTCAAGGCTAACTGCTTAGCTCTTTGCGCGTCATATGTAAACGCTAAGATATGAATGTTATACCGGGTAGTTGATTGTTTTGCCCGGGCGCCGCGCTTATGCTTTCTTACTAGAGCGATCTAGAACAAGTCGCTAGTTTGCCCTGTTTGTAACTGTAGCAAATATGTTCGACATGCCGTTTCTGCACGACAGCCGGAGACACAGTAATTGTATAAGGCATGGTTTAAGCTTGTTCGAGAGATAATAACAGTCGCGTTTAACAAAAGATAGTAAGACCCCCCCCTCTTTAACTGATGTCTTACACTGTTAATATTGACCGCACTTTCATATATTATGTAATACACTGTCAGACTTTCACCTGTTGCAGGTTGGCGTTGGATTGTACTTGTGCCTCTGTCAATGCACCTCATTTAGTTTAAATTGTTTTACCGCATAAACCTTTGTGGTTTAGAGTACATTAGTTTAGTAGCAGGAATAGGATGGTTGGACAAAAAGCTTCTAGTCAACTGGCTTAGACCTAGGGTGTGATGCTGCTATCATCCGAGGAAACACCTACACAAAACTGTACACTAAATCCTCTTCCTGAAATCCCCCTAGCTGAAACAAAAAATGCCCCTTGAATCGGTCCATTTTTAAAGCGTCGAATCATTTTCGATATCATTGAGCGTCTTTAAACGAAAGCTTTTAAGTGACAAAAACAGAACCGTGTGGTGATTGTTTATTAAAGCGTAGGTTTATTCATCATGATCTAATTGTAAACAATACTTGCCTAGATTTTACTTGGATTAATCATCGTCCCTGTTTGGCTACTCGCCTATAATGCGTGCTGAACGACAGACAACTTATAAATATTATCTGTGTTACTGTGTATATGACCAAGTTAAAATAGAACGGTGTCGGTGATTTAATCCATCGAACATATTTATATTTCTACTTTTAAAACCAGTGTTAGGTTTACATCAAGTCAAATTAAGTAAAGCTAAGTAAAGCCTGTTTCTAGTCCATCCACGCTATAAATGCATGAAGGATAACAAGTCTCTGTAGCCAATTAACTTTCACAATGCCCTGTGCTTTAGAGTCCCATGTTATACAATAAAATGAGTATGGCCTGAGAGAAATATAAATATGAGGCCGTGTATGAAGATGTTTCAAATAATAAAAATCAAGAATTTAAACATGTTAGGTACATGCACATCACTTAATAAGTCATTTCACAAAAATGTCATCTAATTTTTCAGATAAACCTCCACTTTTATCGATCTCAACGCCTTGTCTGATGTTTACATGTAGGCGGTATACTCCAATATTAATTGCGAACAATATCAACAGCGACTCGATATCGTTGCCTGTCTTTCACACTTTTAAACAAGGGTTAATAAAAGGATTCGCGTTGCGACATCTATCTCTTTCTTTCGAACAAGCAAATTAAGGGCTGACCCGAAGTAAGCTTTCATAACTAATTTCTCTTTGACTGTACAAGGGTATATTGTAATTACTCCACTTGGTCGCCTCCATTGTCTTGTAACAGTGACAAAGAATGTTTTCACACGCTAGTTTACATAACTCCTTTGCCTTGTGTCTTTATCAAGGTTATAATCAGTTTGAATAGGTTGTCTTGCCTTACTTAAAAAGGGAGTTGTTCTTCACACTGGTTTTTGCCTAACTTAAGCTAACCTACTTTGTACAAATATGGTTTTAATTAATCGCCAAAATCATGACACTAGTGAACATTGTGTATCAAACGTTTTGATACGATTAAATAAATGTGCAAGAAGGATTATAGAATGAGTTACTATTTACCTCCCCCCACGCCCCCCCCCCAAAAAAAAAAAAAAAAAGCTCTTTTGATTTCGAAATGAATTTGTTTTTAACGCAAATAAGTCCAGTACCCCTTTCACGTCTCAGTCATTGTACAGCATGTTGTAATCAATATCTAAAAAAGTTAATTTTTGTGCCCCGCCTTTCAGTGTTTATTGTGGTGCTTAATTGCTTTCATCGGGGACACTGCCTGTTGAGGTTACAATTACGTCGCTAGCCAATCTTCATAGGTTACTGGAATATATCTATAAGTACACATAAAGCTTTGTAAAGTCTCTTTTGTCACACATCATTGTTATTGAATTTTGTCTTGAATGAAAAAATACCCTCAAATTATCATTTTGTGCTTAAACATTTCATAACTTGGACCGAAGTTTGATATGCAGTGTACTGTAGCTACAATGACATTCCTCAAGTTCGGTCTGCTGGGGGAGGGGGGCATTTAAATGATAAACGAAGAAGTCCAGCTGTAAACAGCAGCGGTTTAAATGATCGCTATCTCGGTTCCTTTTTCTTTGACAGCATCATAGGAAATGTTAAGGGAGAAAGTCACACATACCCACGGCGTTGCTTTGTCTTCAGCATTTACTCCTTCCAGCTTACTGCAATTATTATCGTCAATTAATGAAACCGAGAAAGCAATTAAATGATGGCACATCGAATATAATCACTGGCCATGTGGGATTATAATTGCATACCTTGATGCAAAACAGTCTATCGTTTCTCCCACCGCGAGTCCCTTTAATTAATGTATTATATTACTCTTTACCCTTTTTATCTGACACTGTCTCTGTTTATCTCCCCTTTTCCTTTCTCTTGTAAGAAGGAGGGAAAATAATTAAGCATTCAAAATATGCATCACCAATCTTCAGAAAAGAATGAGTGAATGAACCATTGGGCTGGCCCACAACGTCCGACATTGCAGAATAAATTAAATAACAGCTTTCACAGATTTAACTGCAGTTAGCTGTATAGTGTCACTATACATAATCCGATGCACGCGCGAAGCTGTTGAACAAAAGGATAGTTCTCTATGGAAGACCTTTTGTTTACATAAGTACTCTAAGGGGGCGTGCCTACCCAGGCGACAAGGGGATTAGGCTAGTAACTATATTCCGTCAAAATCGTTTAGCGACCCTATCATTATCACACTCCCTCCATTGTATTTTCTGACGTTATAATTGTATCTAATCTTCTTATGGTAGATGGAAAAAATGCACACATAAATAATATTAGGACTGTACAGGGACTAATGATCTGAAATACTTGGCAGATGGCACAATGACACCAGGGATAGCTTATGATAAACTAGCATCTACAGCTAAGAAGAAGTTTACAAAGGCTTCAATCATCATGTCAAGTATTCTTCCACGGCAAGACAAGAGTTACTATGAAATAAACAATGTCAACAGGTCAATTGAGAAAGTGTGTGAGAAACAAAAACTGAAATTTCAAAATAATGACCCAGTTGTCTGTTATAACTCTGGAAAAGTGAACAAAATGATGTTTCATGACAATGTACACCTAAATGATAGACATGGGCTCCCTCGTCTACTACTTCATACCAAACACTCACTAGGTGTGCACAGATCTGGAATTCCTCCTTTCCATGAAGACAATGACTGCAACACAGCAAATGGGCAGAACATCCCCGTCATCATACAGACCCGCAGAGATGTCAAACCTGTTAATCATACCCAAGACACTTACCGCCGTCAGACATATGGAGACTCTGGACACTTACTCTACCCAAAGTCACATCATCAACATAGAAAGTGGGGTAAAACCAATGTTTCATGGGGATACATACACAGAAGAGAACCACAGCTATACATCCATGGCAGGCAGCCACGCCATGACAGGGATGAGAGACATTGGCCATATACAGGGGTAGCAGACAGCAAATCTTCTCAGGCACTCATTTTGACACTCGCTCCTGGGATTAAATGAGCATATGTAAACATGGTTGAGAAACAAATAACTGGAAAAGTATTTAGGATAAGTAATGTGTATAAGAAGTATTCCAAATGTCCACGCCATATTCTTATCAAGTCCAACCAACTCAGTAAGTACAAAATGTTTTAACCAATTATTACTGTAAAAACATAAGTTGTTCAAATCTGAAATTGTTTAAGTTGTTGTAGGTAATCTTTACATTCATGCATATGTGCACCATTACTATCAGTGTTAAAAAATATTTAGTTTAATTCCAAATTAAGTGATGTCAGCAAGGTCCACTGCCTTGTTCATTAATATCAGTTTTTATATAATGAAAAAAGTACATTCGGATAGCATCAAAGTTGGCTCATGGAACATCCATGGAGTAGGCTGTAAGCTGGAAGATGCTGAACTAGTGAGGAAAATCTCTAGTTTTGATATATTAGCTTTAGTGGAGACCTGGTCTGATAAGGATAGCAAGATAGAAATTCCAGGCTTTGTATCATACAGTAGTTGTAGGGAAAAATCAAAGAGAGCCAAAAGAAACTCAGGTGGGATTGAAGCATTTGTTAGAAAATCAGTGACTGCTGGAGTTACCAAGTTAGAAAGCAAGTGTGAAGATATTCTGATTCTAAAATTGAGCAAATTCTACTTTGGGTTTAGGCGTGATGTCATCCTTGTCACAGTCTACATAAGTCCCCCCAACTCTGTGATCAATGAAAATGCAGACCCATATGATAAACTTAAAGCTGAACTTACAACAGTGTCAGCTAACTGTGATATAATTATCCAAGGGGATTTCAATGCCAGAACGAAAGTTAACTCAGACTTTATCACAGATGACAGCACAGACTTAACCTTAATTTCTGGGGCCCATTATCTCAGTGATGCATACAACCCACCCCCTCCTAGAAACTCAATGGACTCCCAAAAATCCAATGCATTTGGTGGAAAGCTGCTAGAGTTATGCAAAGATTGCAATTTAAGAATCTTAAATGGCCGTAAACTAGGTGATCTACTTGGCAAATATACTTGTTATCAACCAGCTGGTAACAGCGTTGTTGATTATGTCATCTGTAGTGCCACTTTGTACAGCACCATCCCATACTTTCACGTCAATGATCTGTCAATATTTTCTGACCACGCCCTACTTGAACTTAAACTGTACTGCAAAACTACTTACAACAAACATACAAAATCAATTCAGCTGATACCAAAGCCAACTAAATTCATTTGGGAAAATAATTCTCATATTAAATTTGTTGAGGCCCTGGGTAACATGGAATCAAAACAAAAGGTTGATTACTTTATGTCACAAGCTCTCTCCCCTGAAGAGGCATTACCCTTAGTAAATGAAATATTCACAACTGCAGCTGAAAAGGCTCTTAAATCAAGAAAATACACCTCAGTCCACCCTCGAAAAAACAAGAAAAGGGCAACATGGTACAGCAATGACTTAAAATATCTGAGGTCCCACTTAAAAAACTTAGCAAAACTAAGGAGCAAGAAACCCTTTGACAATTCAGTCAATGCATCATACTACCAAACATGCAATCGTTATAAGAGAGGATGTAAGAAAGCAAAAAAAGAATATAAAAAAGGCCTACTTCAATCCAAGTTGCAATCCATGGAAAATGCAAATCCCAAATGTTTCTGGAAAGCGGTTAAAGATTTAAATATGGAGTCTACACAAACTGAATTTATTGAACCAAGTGAATTTTATGAGTATTTTAAAAGTCTTTGTGAGGAAACTGAATCAAGTAAACATAACTTTGATAAAGACTTCAAGCTTAAAATAGTAAATAAACTAAGGCAAAGTGAAATGAATTCTCCAGACAGAACTGCACTTGACCATGACATTAGTGCTGATGAGATCATGAGCAATATAAAAAAAATTGAAAAATGGCAAATCAACAGGGGAAGACAAGGTAACCAACGAAATGATAAAATCAGGGAAGGATTTTCTTATAGATGTAATTGTAAAATTGTTCAATATTATACACAAAAGTGCTAAGTACCCATCAATATGGAACAAGGCATATAAAGATTTACAAGATGGCTGACGACCTAGTTTCTACGGCATGTTACCTGTGAATACTATGAACTTAAACACCTAATTCAAGGACAAGATTCTACCTAAATATAAGAAAAAGGACAATTTAAAGGTACAGTGGAAAGTTTGTTAGCATTTTGACTGAGCAAATTACTAATTATAAACTACAAAACTGAAACCAAGTTGAGGACTGTAAAACAAAGAAAGCTAGTGTGAAACAAGATGGAGGAAAACTATTACAGCATACTGGGGGTTCACCCTGAGGCTTCCTCGGAGGACATCAGAGAAGCTTTCACTTCTAGAGCAGCCCAAATATCTAAAATGGATGAGGGAATCGAACAAAAACTGCAACAGGAATCTGAAGCCTACTTCACATTGATGAATCCAGCATCAAGAAAGAGATATGACTGTGAAAAGGTATAACCAGTAACTTTGCGTACACCGAAGAACAATATTTTGGCCCAAATGTTGAGAAAATCCAACACAATGCCCAATGTGCAGTTGTCAGCATAAGTACAGTAGGTCTTGTTAAAAGATGGGCTGAAGCCAGTAAACAATATCATAAACCTAGCACAGAGGCAGAAGTAAATGGAGGCAGTGGATATCAGCTCAAATTTCCCTACCAAAGCCCCAGTGGAAATAATCTAGGACAAATCTCACTCACATTCTATCACACGGCAAAATCAAAAAAGATCCATATTCAAGGGGCTCCATATATTCTTTGGCTAGCACATGACTACCCAAAAATTGCCATGATAATCTCAGCTCCAAAAGTACAACAACCTACGGTAATGCTAACCCCTGAGGAAACCACAAAGGAAGCTGACGGCTGTGAATCACCCACTCTCAACCAAACATCAGTGAAACGAGTGAGAAGAAGCTCACAGACTAGCTTTAAAGTAAAACGTGGCTCAAACTTAAAAGAAATGCGAACAGACAGAGAAATGGGGAGGATGCAAGAGACATTACAGGCTGTAGAAGCAGGGTATGCTGACCTTTTATTCAAAACTACAGACATACAGAGGAAGGACTCCCAAAATTCTGACCAGCTTACAAGCCAAATGAATGCTCTCTCTGAGAATGTAAACCAGCTATCTGCTAAAACATCAAATGACCATAGTGAGCTACTGAAACTTTTTACGCATCTTACTGGCCAACTGTCCAAATTGACAAACCAAATTAGTAGTCTGAGGCAACAAGCCCCACAACAAATTCCAGTCACAGATAAAAGCACACAAAGTGAGATCATAATACCATCAGTAGACAAAGGCACCCAGACTGATCATCCTGTGACCAGAGATAAAATCACCCAGTGGGAAAACAATGAGCTACCCACTAATACTGCCAACAAGGGTACACAAGCTCTAGACACAGTGACTAGAAACAATAGCACACAGTGGGAGAACAACCTGCTCCCATCTCCTACTGCCTGCATAGATACACTGATAACATCAGGAGTTACCACAGAGACAGTGCAACACCCTACAATTACTGCAAACAAAGTATCAGCTCTGGACACTGAAACACCAACACCTGATACTAAAGTGATAACATCAGCAGTTGCTATGGACACACCTGAAAGCACTGCGACTGATGCAGGCCCTACTGTCAACCAATCACCTGCAAGCAGAGATGATAGTATAGGAACTAGCACAGGTACCAATAACCCCAACCAGCCAGTGACACCCTATGAAAATATCGTGATTTCAGGCTCAATTGGAAAAGGTCTTCTACCCACTGGTCTCTTCCCTCGAACATGAAGCAAACGTTTTGCTCTCAGGGGAAAAAAAATAAAGGATGCCAAAAAGCTGCTATCAGAAAACAACTTTGGAAAACCAAAAACTTTCAGTATCATAATTGGATCAAACAACATTAGTGAGGGTCAGAATCCACAGAGCGTAGCGGAGGAAACTATCGACCTTGTTAATACCATTGAACAAACCTACCCCGAAACCCAAATTATTGTGAGCAACATTCTACCCCGGTGGGGAAATCACAATTTTAACAGAGCAGCAATGCAAACTAACAAACAAATGTATGATTTCTGTAACTCACGTGGCAACGTTCATTACATGAACAATGAAAATATCACATGCAGAAGAGCTCTTTTCCAATGGGACGGGATCCATCTCACTTCCCATGGGACCAGCGCACTGGTCCATAATATCAAGGAGGCCTCAGGACAGATGACCCAATCCAAGGCAACACCCACCCGCAACCATAGACCCAACCCCCACGTCAACTATCGCTACCACAATCATGGAAACCAAAGCCAGTGGAAAAAACAGTGGAACCCACGCAGTGAAAGAAACAGCTCTATCCAGTCAGAACTTAAACTGCTAAGAGATTGTTTGAGCAAACTGGAAAATAAAATCGGATAACTAACAATGAAGGCATTATATATGTACTTCTTTTCTCTCATACAAAGAACAATGCTCAGCGTCATTTTATATAAAGGATATTATTTTAAATAATAGATTCTTTCTGTGCACAACAAGCCGAGTAACAACCACAGTAAGTGCCAAATTCATATCTGAAATGTCAAAAAATTTAAGTATCAATTTCCTTTTTCTTATAAATACACAAGCAATAATAATATGATCTTAGTTACTCAAATATTCTAATTCGAAAGGTACACCTATTGGCATAAATCACTACATAGTAAGTAGTAAGTTCCTATAAGTTTTGTTATTAAAACAAACAAATTTTTGCATGCATTTGATCTTTATACACTAAGTACTGCTTGCCCAACACAGGGTACACAGTTTGCAACCCAAAACATAGGTCATAAGGTTAATGTACCAAGTGATTACAATTAAAATGACTGAAGAAGAAATGTTAACTGATCATAAGGTAAAATTAAATTGTTACTACATAATTTATTTATATTATTCTCATATAAGTTGCAAGTTGTTATTAATCAAGCCTTACAGCATTACTGAAAATGAGACCATTAGCTGTCCGAGGATAGGTGTTTAAGCACACATAGTTACATAACATGTCTTCTGCTTCTATCATGAATGATATGCTTCGCTTAGGTATGCGTAATGTTAGAGGTCTTGCTAACAAGCTTAATGATGATAATTTTATTGCTATGATAGAAAGCTATGATATTTTCATATGTGTTGAAACCTTTTCAACAGAAAGATCAAGAGTTGTTCTGCCAACTGGCACACATGCCCATTTTCTTAAAGTTAGAAAAAAAAGAAAAGTTCGAGGTAGACCCTCTGGGGGAATTGTTATATACTACAAAAAATAGTTTCGTGAGGCAATCAAGATGCAAAATAGTAAGGGCGAGAATCTCTTGTGGCTTAGACTGTCAGGCACATACTTTGGATTACAAAAAGATCTATTTGTGTGTGCAGTTTACATAAAACCAGGCAACACTGCAACTGATGAGGCCACTTTTGATATCCTAGAAGATGAAATTGCACGCTATCAGGCACTAGGCTCAGTCTGTCTACTAGGTGACTTTAATGCAAGGACTGGGACTTTGTCAGACTTAGTCAAAGATGATAGCATGTTTGGACCGGTGCCTGACAGTTTGGCCAATAGCACACTTAAACGACCTAGAAACAATTTAGATAGTGTGGTAAACCCCCAGGGAAGAAGTCTACTAGAACTGTGTAAAAGCAGTAGTTTAATCATCTTAAATGGTAGAACACAAGGCAACTCCTTAGGATATTTTACCTGCTTTAACAAATTGGGATGTAGTGCAGTAGACTATGCCATTGTTAGTGACAGGCTACTCAGCAATGTTAAGTATTTCACTATCCATCCTATTGATTACTTGTCTGATCACTGTTTATTGGATGTCACGTTTCAAACAA
>NW_019774014.1:568950-607968 GCF_001039355.2 Lingula anatina
CCTATCCACAAATCTGGTGATGAATCAAATGTTAACAACTACAGGGGAATATCTATTACAAGCTGCCTCGGAAAGCTGTACAACTCGGTCCTGTTAAACAGAATTCAAGCACACGCATCCCAACAAGGGGTACCCCTACCTCATCAAACTGGGTTTAAACATGGTCATGGTACTTCAGATAATATCTTTATATTTAAGTCCATTATTACAAAATTTATGAAAGGAAAGAAAAAATTATACACATGTTTCATTGACTTTTCAAAAGCATTCGATAGTGTTTGGAGGAACGGACTACTGTTCAAGCTAAGTACTCTAGGAATAAGAGGACTTATGTACAAAAACATTAAAAGCATGTATGAAAACTCCCAAGCATGTGTTAAGACAAGTAGTGGTATATCCCCGGCCTTTAATACAACACTAGGTGTAAAACAAGGTGACACATTGAGCCCATTTCTTTTTAATATTTTTATTGATGACCTTCTTAGATCAATTGATAGCGAAAGTGCTGCAAGTCCAGATATAAATGGAATACCAATACAAGGTTTACTCTATGCTGATGACCTCATCCTTATGTCCAAGACCCCCAGTGGGCTAAGGCAAAGTTTGGAAATAGTAGAAAATTTCTGTAACAAGTGGAGACTGACTGTAAATGTCACCAAAACTAAAATAGTTATTTTCAACTCAAAATCAAAAGCTCACAGTGAAATTTTTTTTTCTGTATGGAAAACCAATCCAAGAGGTCAACAAATACATGTATCTATAAGGTCTCCTTCTAAATCGATCAGGAAGCTTTACAGAAACCAAAAATAATCTCCTACAACGTGCTACAAAGGCATTCTTCAGTCTGTCCAAGTCTCTTCCACTTCATAGTAATGTTAACACATCCTTAAAAGAGAAATTATTTGATACCCTCATTTCCCCAATCCTTACATATTGCTCAGAGATATGGGGCTACTCGGTGTCAACGGATAACTGCCCTACAGAAAAGTTGCACTTAAAATTTTGCAAACAAATCCTTGGCCTCCATCAAAACGTATCAAACTATGGTGTATACACTGAACTTGGCCGCCTTCCCCTCTATACCAAAATACAGTTTGCATCTGTCAAACTATGGTGTAAAATTATTCAAATGTCTGATGCTACACTAATGAAACAAGCGTACATACAAGAGATAAATAGTTACAAGTTGCTGACACCCTATGTCCCACCCGCAGTCCACAGACTCAGACCAGCTTGTATGTCATTGGTTGAGGGTATCCGAAAAATCCTTTTCACATTTGGCCTTGGTGAAGTGTGGCTTAGCCAGTCACCTCCAAAAAACTTCACCACAATTTTCAAACAAAGACAAACTG
This sequence comes from Lingula anatina, assembly GCF_001039355.2. The sequence continues at coordinate 570,303 of NW_019774014.1, forward strand.
ACCACTTTACCCAAATATGCAAAAGCAAACTTCAAGCCAACAGTAAATTATCTCTCTTCCGTATACTTAACCAAAAGTGTGAAAGGGCAACTTATGTTGATAAAATAACAAATTACGACACCTTGTCAACCCTTGCTAAACTACGTCTTAGTGACCATAAACTCCACATCGAAACTAGGCGGCACACCAGGCCAAAAACTGAAAGGTGCGACAGAATCTGTCGCCTGTGCACACAAGGGGTAATTGAGGAAGAATACCATTTTATATTCCAATGCCCAATGTACAAAACAGACCGAGTCATCTTTTTTCAGTAAAACATCATTCCTAAAAGCTGATTCAAGGTCACCAGACAGTCAATTATGCCATGTATTTAACAGTGCCAGCAAAGATACTTTAGTGTCCCTCTCCAACTTTAAAATCAAAACATTCAAGAAAAGAAGTGAAGTGGTTGCTCTGCTTGGTAACTCTTAGCATATCCCTTAAAATGTCAGTGTATGGTCCCACTGTTGTGAGAAGTGACTCGGCAGTGGGACTGAACATGGCACAATATTTATATCTGTGTAACTTATTTACTTATCTGTCTTATGTAATTGTCATCAATCGTAATTATCAATGTCATCAAACTGGCTTTGAACAGCCATGTAAACAGCTATGTAACGGTGGTTTTAAGTTTTTTAAAAACATATTCTTTTTGTGTAACATGTTTATAGTATGTTTATGGTAAATTTATAATCACACCAAGGTTTATCTCATTGCTTAGATAGAATATTTTAGGAGTAATTTTACTAGTATTTATCTTCATTATATAAAGATGGTAATGCACTAACTGTATTGTATCGTCATTTGTATATCATATTGTACAAGGTCATGACAATCTATGTACCAGTAGAGAAATAAATTGAATTGAATTGAATTCAAACCAACACACGAAGGTTTGATAAAGGGAGTCGCGTCGCGATATCTTTCTCTTTCCTTTGAGCAAGCAAAGGGCTCTCCGATGTAAGCTTTCTAAACTAATTTCCTATTTATTGTATATTGTAATTACTCCACTTACTCGCCTCCATTGTCTTGTCAAAGTGACAAAGAATGTGTTGTATTCACACACGAGTTGAGAGAAATTTTACACAACTCCTTTGCCTTGCAATTGTTGCATAATGTCTTTCTCAAGGTTATAATCAGTGTGAGGAGGGTGTCTTGCCTCACTTAAAAAGGGAGTTGTTCTTCATACTGGTTGTTGCTTAACTTATGCTAACCTACTTTGTACAAATATGGTTTCAATAAATCGCCAAAATGATGACATTAATGAACATTGTGTATCAAACATTTTGATACGATTTAAATAAATGGACGAGGAAGATTACGTTATTAGTTACTATTTACCTCTGGCGTTAACTTCGCCCTGCTATATAAATGAACAAATGTTGCAGATCGTAACAAAAAAAAAATTCTTATAGTGTTTTTATGACATATGATTTACATATTTGATAGTAAAACACTCATCGGCTTTAACGAATCACCTGACGTTAACTATGTTTCCCCCCGACCCCGAAAAAACTGCTTCTTTTAATTTCGAAATGAATTGCTTTTAAGACAAAGAAGTCCATATTGTCACACATCATAGATACTTAATTTTGTCTTGAATAAAAAAATATCCTCAAATTATCGTTTTGTGCTTAAACCTTTCATAACTTGAACCAACTTGACCGCGAGTCCCTTTATTTAATGTATTGTATTACTCATATTACCCATTTCATTTGACACTCTCTATGTTTCTCTCCCTTCCCCTTTCTCTTGTTAGAATGAGGTAAATAATTAAGCACTCAAAAAGAGAAAATATTAATTCAACGAACCAGTGGGCTGATCCACAACATCCGACACAACAAAATGAATCAAATAACAGCTAGCACAGATTTATATGCAGATAGCTATAGTGTTACTACATACATAATCAGCTGCACGCGCGAAGCTGTTGAACAACAGGATTGTTCGCTACGGGAGACCGTTTGTTTACATAAGTACTCTACGTGGCTACCCAGGCTACCAGGGGATTAGGCTGTTACTACACACACTGGACAAAAGAAGTGTCACCCCTACTGAGCCAATACTATGGGGGAGATAAATGACTGTGGAATGATGTNACACTGTATAACTATTTAATGTCCCACCCGCAGTCCACACACTCAGACCAGCTTGTATGTCATGGTCTGAGGGTATCCGAAAAATCCTTTTCACATTTGGCCTTGGTGATGTGTGGCTTAGCCAGTCACCTCCAAAAAACTTCACCACAATTTTCAGACAAAGACAAACTGACCACTTTACCCAAATATGCAACAGCAAACTTCAAGCCAATAGTAAATTATCTCTCTTCCGTATACTTAACCAAAAGTGTGAAAGGGCAACTTATGTTGATAAAATAACAAATTACGACACCTTGTCAACCCTTGCTAAACTACGTCTGAGTGACCATAAACTCCACATCGAAACTGGGCGGCACACCAGGCCAAAAACTGAAAGGCGCGACAGAATCTGTCGCCTGTGCACACAAGGGGTAATTTAGGATGAATACCATTTTATATTCCAATGCCCAATGTACAAAACAGACCGAGTCACCTTTTTCAGTAAAACCTCATTCCTAAAAGCTGATTCAAGGCCACCAGACAGTCAAGTATGCCATGTATTTAACAGTGCCAACAAAGATACCTTAGTGTCCCTCTCCAACTTTATAATCAAATCATTCAAGAAAAGAAGTGAAGTGGTTGCTCTGCTTGGTAACTCCTAGCATATCCCTTAAAATGTCAGTGTATGGTCCCAATGTTGTGAGAAGTGACTCGGCAGTGGGACTGAACATGGCACAATATTTATATCTGTGTAACTTATTTACTTATCGGTCTTATGTAATTGTCATTAATCGTAATTATCAATGTCATCAAACTGGCTTTGAACAGCCATGTAAACAGCTATGTAACGGTGGTTTTAAGTTTTTTTAAAAAACATATTCTTTTTGTGTAACATGTTTATACTATGTTTATGTTAAATTTATAATCACACCAAGGTTTATCTCATTGCTTAGATAGAATATTTTATAAGTGACTTTACTAGTACTTATCTTCATTATATAAAGATGGTAATGCACTAACTGTATTGTATCGTCATTTGTATATCATATTGTACAAGGTCATGACAATCTATGTACCAGTACAGAAATAAATTGAAATTGAAATATAACGCTAGCTGTCACACATTTATGAGTGGTAGTCATTGTAGCCTAAGTTACGCGTATAGTCTAGAGAAAAGAAACGTTTTGCACAGTTTAGCATCGATTCATTGTGTACCACTTGCTTACACACATATACGAGTGGTATTCAAATAAGTCACATGCATATATAGTCGTATGAAATGTAATAAAAAGTGAGTATAAAACATATTATTACGGAATGAAACACAATAAATGGACAGTAATTTGAATATTTAACTATAAATTAAAAAAAAAAAAAAACAAGATTGAAAATAGAGGCGTCATAAAGTCAACTCCAGTGTGGGACTCGAACCAACATATTGTTAAATTACTACATACTTCCCTGTCATTGGTTACCATAGTAGTCTCATCACCAGTGTCGCTGTCCACTACACCACCAGGTCGTTGTGCAAACCACCGCCGTTTTGTTATATTATATTTACTTGCATCATTATAATTCTATATTGTCAATATAAAGCGCTTTTACTAAATATATACTGTTCTACAGTAGGACCCTAGCTTTTAGACCCAGTTCTTCTGTATGACGGGCGGACTCTGTGTTTCGTGATAGCTGTCATGAAACGTAGGGTCCGGTTAAATGCAGGGTCCGGGGGACCCTGCATATTATATCCAATTACCATGATACAAGGTCCGGGACCCGTTATTTCAGAAACCAGGGGTCCTACGGACCCCTGGTTTCTGAAATAACGGGTCCCGGACTTTCTGTCATGGGGGACCTTCTGGTACATGACACCGGTCTCCTCTATTAAATACGAAAGTCATATATTTTGCTTTCAAATCACCATATTTTCTTACAGTGACAGTTTCCTGTGTTTACTTGTGTCTGGAGTCATTTTCTCTTGTGATTTGTGCTGTATTGCGGGGTTTTGCATATTTAAGTATGACCCCCAATTTGGCAATTACCCCCAAATCCTATGAAATCAACATGGAATTTTTCTTTGGCAAATGAAAGGGCATGGTATTGCATCCTAGGGCTCCGACCTATGTCTCCCATCACCACTATACATATGCGGTTCTGTCCTGGGTCCATGCTGTTCCAAACGCACATTAACAGAGTTAAAGTGGCCACTCCAACCGCTATACCAAACAGAATCATCAATACAATGAACGTGTCGGATGGAAGAGATGTGGAGCCTGAGATAGAGAGAAATGGAGATAGTAACTTCTCCAGTTTATGTACAAAACTCATGTAGGTCCATTCAAGCATGTCCATGATGCAGACAGAATAGCTTTCACATATACAAACTCTTTTCAAACAGGAACTCCGACTCCTTTATCGTTGCAAAACACAGTAGTACACATTCGGCGAATGACCTAGTTTTCAACGTGACTTGACCCATTTCCTCATCAGCGTGTTCTCCGTTGTAAGCCTCTTACTCGTAATGCCTACAACACATGTATATTGAGATCTTAATTGAAAATGAGATTATAGCTATTGATTTTTTTTATATTAAAGATATAAGAGAAAATAAGAGCATCCATGTAACATTGCTTGTGATTTCTTTTAAAATTAATCAAAAAGTATTTTGCTTTAAATTGTTTTATTAATATGCAGGAAATACTTATGACGAGATTTTGCGTGATCTAAACAAATCAAAAATTTTCAAAATGGATGGAGAGGTTAGTAGTACGTCTGCTGAACAAAAGGTAATTTTACGTTAATATGATTAGAAGTTTTTGAGTTTTATTGATTTTTAAAAAGAATCCAAAGAGTGAAACAGGTAAAGAATGCGTGAAGGCAGGATATGTAATGTTTTTGCTCTAATTTGCTATTGACAGTTGAAGGTGACCCCTCCCCTTTATTTTCAATTTAGCTGTCTGCTAATTTTCAGGTATAGTCGGTAAAAAAGACGAGCATTTTTTGTCGTCACTTTCACATGGGCTAGTTTCTTTTATCTTTTTACTTCCAAGCAATTAATTGTGTAATTGTAAAATCGTAATGATGATTTTTAAGTTGGGTGTTGCAGATTTAGTTTGGTTGGAGATTTAGAAATATTTATAATTTCTAATGTTTCAAGTACATAGCCATCAACGTAGTTCTAGGAAACTACCAGCATTATATCCATGTTTTGGTATTGCTAATTTTATAATTATCCATAGTGAACAGCAATGCTTACACATTTTACTTTACCTGCCCTCTGTTATTTGCAACCATGGCATGACAAGTTATGTATTGTCCTTTAAAAAGGGACGTTTAAAAAGTCTTTATTCCGACTGATCTTACATAGATGTCAGATCACTGGTGTCTCCCTCCCGAATTATGCACCAAAGGCTTTTCGTGACACAAAACACCAGCTATACATATTCATTACATCTCTTTACATACTATAGTTACTTATACTAAGGTACAGTTTACCATTACACATTATTATTAACATATACATGTGAATACTCTTTTACATATTTATCACATTGTTGAAAAAAATTTTGGTTACAAATTGAAGGAAAAAGATAAGTGGATAGAGAATTAACGTACTGTATATAAAGATCAAATACAGGTTTGTGGTAGAAAAAAATTTGTTGGTCACAGTCACTGTCACTATTTACACCTTTAGTATGCAAATTTCGTAGGTCCAAATTTGCATTTATTGATAATCATAGTCCACATGGTTTTTGTATTTTGCAACCCTTTTCAACTACATGTACATGCTAGCAAATGGAATCATAGAAGGACATAAGCATGAATGTAATTTGATACCATGGTGAATTACAGCTGAAAACCTTTGCTAAATAATGGTAAACGCTTTTAAGATGTGGACTGGTAACATAATTTCAGAATATGTGATGCCACAATCAGTTAGGTACTCCAATGTAAACTGCATTGGCTACAATTTGTGATTAAATTAATTATTGACTCCTCTTCATTACTTGGTTAAGCCGTGCTGACCATAGTTTTTAGTCAGTATGTAATTTAAGAACATTATTAGTCAGTATGTAATTTCAGAATATCATTCAATTTGTGTTCTCAGATGTTCTGTACATAGGGTGTATTTCCAGAGATTTAGATCGATCCAGGGATTAAAATTTAGATCGACCTAACTCCCTGGGGGTTCACGCTAAATTGCAGTCAGACGAGTGCGCACCATAGTTAATTACCCCCTTACAGCTTTTAGTAGGCGGGACAGACGCTTAAGCCGGCCAAGCTGACAGTAATCTAGTGAGACTCCCCGCAGGGATAGATCGATCTAAAAATCTATGGAAATGGGGTGTAAGACTATCACTAACAAGATTATAGAAGATGCCTGTGTCAATATAGGCTAATTACACACATATGGTTTTCATTTAGTTGTCTGGGCAAAAAAAATCTAACCCATTTAAAGTGGAAAGTAGAAGAAGACCAGTCTTGTTGCTCTGTATATTGCAGTGTTATCTTCCTCTCAAGCCCAAATCAGTGATTTATCATTTGGTTATTTGAACATGTCCTTAAATCAGTAACATTACTATCTATGTATATTACATGTATCTATAGTATACTGTAACAGTTATTGATAATTTTTGTTCGTAAATTGATAAATATTGATCAGTTCACCGTCATCATCTTTTTCTTCACCAACCTAAGTTTGTTTTCTGAAATGAATCATAGGCCATTAAAAACTCAGCCATCAAAGTGTGTAATAAGTGAATTTTGCTGTTTTGAAGTAATAGGATTGATGTTACACTTATTGTATGACTTTTATAAAGCATACCTCTTGTACTGTTCTGAACAGATATGGCAGTAATTCTGTGTTCTGTAAGCTTCCATAACAGTTTGCAAAATGAAGTTTATGTCTCCTTGATCTAAGCTAATTTGAATATAACAACATGCTGATAAAGTGATGTGACAAACTCAAGTATGATGTTCGAAATTTGGCCGGTGACGGCCGCATTTATTGAAAGTCCCAAAACTAAGAGAAATGAAGCAGACTAATAATAAACACTGAATAGTGTTGACAAATGACATTTAACATTAATGTGTGCGCCTGAAATATCTACATTTAAAATAAAATTTCCGAAGAAATAGTGCACACATTTCAATTTGTGGGGTTGCAAAGAGCGCCATAACAGTTTGCAAAATGAAGTTTTAAGGTCCCTTGGTACTTGTGCTATATGTATTTTTCAACCAAGTAACAAAAGAGATTTAGAGCTGCATGATAAGTAAGGGCCCCAGTAAGAGATAAACACATGTCTCGAGTTACAAGTAGTGAGGTTCATTTCACATTGATATCTTAGGAGTAGTCCTGTAGCACTGTTGGTAGATAGGAATAGGGAAAAACAGTAGGGTACAATATCAACATGAATGTGGCTTAGTGTAAAAAGCTCATTGAGCCTAGTACTCAGTAGGTATCTTTTGGTGGAGATGATGTTTTATATCAAGAACAAGAGGAAAGTTGATTTCAAAGAGGTTTTAGAACATCCAGTCATGGTAAATTTCAATTAATTATCTTTTTAGTTTGCCTCTCCACTCTTTATTTTCAGCAGACATCCAAGTTTTTATTTCCCTTGATTTGGAAATGTTTGATTTGTTTGCATTTACAAGCAAGACACGAGACAAAACTTATTTAGTCAATATAGATTTAAGAGAAAAGGCAAATTTTGCTGACTACTGGTATTTGAATGTATTTTTTACAAATAAGTATGCAAAAAAATATTTTAGCAATGTTCATTTTCTTCTATGTACATTTCAGAACAGATTTTAGCAATTTTCTTTGTCTTCTATTTACATTTCAGAACAGAGAGCTGGATCAGTTGAAAACTGACTTGGAAGGCTGGAGAGAAGTTGTGCTTCCAATGAATAAGATTTTACATTGGGAAAAGCCACACTACCCAGCTGTAATTGTTGGCCTTATCTCCTTTGTATTTTTGTAAGTATTAGAATTTAGAAAGCGTGTGCAAGTGAAGCAGGAATAAATTGCATTATCTGGATATTTGATGGCGTCCCGCAAGGAGTTGGACTTCTGCCTTAATGGTGCCTATCAAAATTTAATAGAGCATGTTTATGTGGAAAAAAAGAAATGAAATATTTGTGAGACTAGAATAGATTGCATTATCTGGCTATTAGATTGTAAATATAAATTATGATTTTAAGTGTGAATGTGTTGCTCTCTGCCTTTATGTGATAAGGTCTTTGCTATTAATCTTTTAAATGATGATTTAGCACTTGAAAACAAGTGAATGTGTTCATTTAAAGGGAAATGAATAGAAAGCAACTCATTTTGTTTAGTGAAACTGATATTTTACATTCATCAGTCTGTACCATAAACCTTTCAGCTTACTAGCCATTTGTACCACTAGTTTTCTTAAATCTACTGGTTGGGATTGAGTTCACTGGGCTAAATAAAAATTCAATAATACTGGTCATTTTCCACTATTCTCTTAGTAAAAATAACAAGACTTTGATTTTGGCAAACATTTTTATTTGAGATTTAGAATCAGCGTGCAAATATTACATTTCAGAAAAATAAATTGAATCAAAAGCTCTTTTGAAAACTTATAGAAAAATTCTAATGTCCATATCAGGGTACTAAATTCACACATTTTGAAAAATTTACTGGTCCAAACTAAATTCAACTGGCTGCAGGCATAGGACCAGCAGCTAACATTGCAGACTGCATCTATTTTGAACACTTTTATGTTTTAGGCTGATATGGTACTTTGAGCCTTCAGTGCTGACAACCATCTCCCTGTTGGGTTTAACCATCTGCCTCATAGATTTTTTGGTGCCTACTGTAGCCTCCAGTGTTTTTACTAGTGAGCACTGGTAAGTTGATTATGTATGTGTTGTGTTACAGGTTTTTAGCAGATTATATCCTTAACACGTAACCCTTTAAATTCCATAGAGTTTTTATGTCATTTGGAATTTATAAATCATCTGGTTAGTATTCTGTGTGTGTAATATTGTGAAAGTGCTGTTCTGCTTAGTTTGACATTTTGAAATTGATGTACACGTGAAACTTAGTACACCTTTGGCAAAAATGTGCATGTGGGATGCCAAGTTTGATTTGGGACTTGGGGCTAAAGTAATACCACTGTAAAATCGAGATATTATGCCTGGAGAAAAAAATGCACATATTATATAATTTATATGAATTATATATATATATCTAACCGAAATAAAACATTTCACTGCCTTACATTTAATGGATCTGTATTCACCTTATGTTTTAGATCATTAAATTGGCTCATGTTTTACATTTGAGCATCTGACTCAGTTTAAGCTTTAATGTCATAGGTATGTTTGGGTTATATCCACAGTGTGGAGATGAGTAAGACTTGTGAAAGCAATTTATTTTAGATCAAGCACTATGATTAAGAAAGTTGCCTAAAGTATTTTAACAGCTTTATATACTTTTAGAAATGATCTTATGTCTACCTACACATGCACTTCTCCGTTAGGAGTACTAGCACATAAAGGATATATATATATATATATATATATATATATATATATATATATATGTTTTAAATTGATTCTTAGAGCAAATGAGTAATGTTTCCCAGGAAAATTCACCCTTACCTAGTGATGTGTATATGTAAATTCATTAGATATTCAATATGGACAAATTTGCTTTTAAATTGTACTTCACAGTGTGAAAAATCCTTTCTTTTCTTTTTTCCCCTTTGAACAGAAATGTATTTATATTAAGAAATGTAATTGGCTGTCAACTTTCAGGACTGTCCTTCAGGAGCAGCAGTATGAGCAGATTTGTCTGAGAATTCTTAATGCCAAACATCATTTGATGGATATGAAAAACACACTTAACAATTTAAAAAGCGAGAAGCCTGCTCTGGTAAGTAGTAATGATTACAATCAGCTTTTTCCCCTATGGGTCTTATTGGAATATATTTTGCCTAAAAATAAAGCATTTTATTTCATTATTTTGACTTTGAAATTTATTTGAAAAAATGTCTATATAGATGTTGGTGAAGTTTAAAATAATGGTATTACCTATTAAGTAAGCTAATAACAATTTGGAAATGAAAATTCAAATGCTGTCAGTATCACAGTTGTACATGTTCATTAAAAGTACACAAAAAACTCAGCACCATTTACACATTAAATACTTGCATTAACAATATTTAATTGGTGATCAACATTCTCGGTAGTTACCTATGGCAGTTACTGTACACACTGTAATAGATTGAAGACTCCAGTATGTTTTTATTTTACATTTTGGAAGTGTTGTTATACAGTTTTAACTGTATTTAAAAATGTATTTTACAATGTTACTTATTTTTTGATGTACCAGTATTTATGTGTGCATTTGCTGTCATTTCCAGTATTTTGTCTTGGTAATGGGATTCCTGACCATGATGGCATGGCTGGGCAATCTGATGGACAATCTCTTACTGACTTATCTCCTAGGTGAGTCCACTTTGAATATGTAATAAAATCAATATACTGTCATTACAGGGATTTTTTTTTCCAAATTTGAGTACGCCCAAGCATGTAAGTTTATTGCCTCCAGCAGGAAAAAGATATTAATTAAAATGTACATTAAACAGCTGTCATCAGTACCAGCATGCCTCATATTTTAAAGATTCTTTATAAAACATAATATATCAATCATCAGGTGGTTCAGTAGTTTCTTTTTCAACATCTAAACATGTAATTCCAACTTGATAATGTTATAGTTTTTATGTATCAACCACTATCATTGATTAGCTGAGGTACCTTTAAGTTGCTTGCTATATCATATATTATGACTTGCACTTTCAAGTTAAGTAGACTGAAAATTGCTTTCAAAGAGACACAGTATGAATGTAGTCTTTTCTGCTTTTCAGTGTGTTTCATTGTGCTCCTGCCTGGCATCCGTAGCCAGGGAGCACTACAACGCTACATCAGCTGGCTACAGACCAAACTGAAAGATGTTCTTGCAGGAAAGCCTAAAGCTAAGAAGAATTAGTGCAAGCAGCGGCTAATCTTGCTTAATAAAATGTGTGCTATTTGTGCCTTAGTTAAAGATAGGCTCAACCTTCAAGAAATCGAACCTTCAAGAAAATGACAAAAAACAGAAGTGAACATTTTATTCGCTGTTTTTCCGCCCGTCATGTCCATCGTAAATACTCTTTGTTGTCAAATAGAGCATCTGATACAAAGTATCAAACACGGCATTCACTTGCTTGTTTACGATGCGTTTAGTACAATTTGTTTACACTGACAAGTCAAGGTCAGAAATGCACAATTTTATCTGTCTAATTATGCAGTTTAAATTTTGATTATTGAATTTGCTTTAATCTGCATGGTCATTTTCTCAACATTTGTATAAGTTGTGAAATATTTCTCATTGGAAAATAACCCAGCTTTCCAATTACAATTGAGTGACATCAGGACTACTTTCGGTTTTTCGTCGAGATAGTGAAGGCATTAGTGTTATGGCTTGCTACACATTTAAAGCTTTCTATCTCAATTTCTATGCAACTGTTTGCCAATGGACTGAAATTTACAACACTTATGCTTTATATAATATCGCACAATATTTGAGAGCTTTTTCTTCAATACCCATTCAAATTTGAAAATGAGCCATTTTCTGTCGATTTCTTGAAGGGCGAGCCTATATCTTTTCAAGCACTGCATAGATGTTTTATATGTGAACCAAACCATATAGATGCAAATTCTCCACATCTTAGTCTGAATATAGTGTTTAAATGCTGTATGTACAGCACATGTACAAACATTGCCCTTTCTGCACAGAGTGAAATGCTGCATTCAGATATATATTTAAAACTTTGACTGGTCTGCAACTTGTTCAAATGTCAATTAAGCAATTGCCATTAAACATCTTTTCAGATATGTTCATGTAGTAGAATGGATATTGATGTGGTAACATTTGTAAGTGCTAAATATGAGTGTGTTGATGTTGTTATTCAAACTAAACCATTTCATGTATAGGGAAGATCCTGTATCATGTTTTTATATCGTTTTGGTCCTCACAGTGTGTGTGAAATGTTTACTGTTGTAGAAAAAGCTCTGTTTGAATTAACAGAGCATCTCATAAATTTAGTCAGTACCATCTTATTGTTACCTGCTAGTATTTAATACACAGATACCAGTGATATTACAGTGGACACTTAAAATGAGTCGTTTCCTTAAATTTTATCATTTTGTTAAGTTGCAGTGATGTAACTTTAAAAAACTGAATTGTAATTAATTTATTTATCCACTTCACTTGCAAGGCAACTGAACTTGGATTGAAGTTTTTTAAACGAAGACAGTGACTATGTGTGTGAAGGAGTCTTCTCCGAAGTGAGTGTTTGTTCAGGACGCCTCACTAGCTTGTAAGATCTGGTTTGTCAACTACATGCGACTTGCTTTCATCATAAACAATAACAAGGTGAATATGTTTTACAGTGCATTTTTGAAGGTTAAATGGGTATATGTGCCATACAATCTCAGCAGACAGAGTGATACAATTTAACTAGACCACATAATCTGCCTATGCAGCAGAGGGTAAACAGTAAGGTACATACCCAAAATAATTAGATGCATTAATTTTTACTGCCTGTCCATGTGAAAGTTGGTCTCATTTTTTTAATTGGTTTCCTTCAAACCACATCAGTTTGTTGAGTTTCACTTTTTTATATCAGTCTTGATTTTTGTTGTAAATATTGTTGGCTCTATTGTACTTGATGTGCACTATTTGTCTTATTCACATATCACTATGTTGTATATGTAACACCTACATTTATGTTAATATTTCATTGGGCATGTTCTGTTCTGTAAATTTTTTTGGGAGTGAAATGTATGAGAAAGTATATCCATTCTTCAACTTATATATAGTGTGAAAATATCTCTATGCTTTGTAGTATATTGACGTGTGTATAAAAGATACTTGGTTAATACTAAACTAAACCATAAGGACGTTCTTCAGAGACAAAAATGTTAGGGGATGCAATGTGTACTATGAGACAGCATTTTTTAAAGTTGATTCATAGAAATTATAATGGCTACATGCTTTTGATTTTTAATTTATTTAGTAAAACGGATCAGTTATCTTTGGTCTGGGTTCCAAATAATAATTCTTTAAATAAAATCATGCATTTTTCCTGGCAAAACCCATTTTTTTCATGCAGTATTAGGAAAGAAATAGCTAATAGGAGCTTAATGAGTTGATGTTTACAGTACATTTTTCAAATTAATTTCCAAAAGTTCATGGAAGTTGTTAAGACAGAATGAACAGGTGGTGCTTCAATGTGCAAATCTTGTTGCATCAAATGTTTGTGCTTTATATACAAATAAAATACACTAGTAACCTTGAGGTTTGTCATGTGTAATTTGGCATGCTCCGTCTGCTTTTCATTCAAAATATTAAAGCAATGTAACATTTGATGACCATTAATTAATTAATTTCTTGAGAAAAATCCTTATTTAAAAAAATTAAAAGATCCGCATATTTACTTGGGTGATCTTTCAAAAATTATTCACCAGGACCTGATAAGAAACATCATTTTTAAAAAGTCTGATTGACATCTTTTATCCAAATATATACATATATAAAAAGCAAAATTAAAAAAAACTTTCATAGGTATTATGTTCTTAAATATTCTTTAAGCTTCAATTGACATTGTGCAAAACTGCATAAATGAGCTCCTTTAAAAGATACATAAAAAATACATCTGTACTAATGTGTAAAAGTTCACCAAATGAAACCTCTCATTCTAATAAAAAGAATGCAACACGTAGCATTAACTACTTGTGAATCACATAAATTTCTTACTACTGCAACAACGTTATAACAAACTCCATAAGTGTTACTGGAACCTTAGTATCACAGAGAGAAACTGAGGTGGGATACCTACTAGTTTACCATTACACCAATACAGGTTATTTATATTATCACCACAGTCATTATAAATTCACAGACATTTCCTTTGAAAATCTATTGCTTTCAAACAATGAGTCTACAATATCACGTACAGGTCTGTTGTACACTATACTAGTCAATTACAGATTCAGGGGTTTTCAAGATCCCCCACCACCTCCCTCCGCTGACTTTTCGCCCTTTTTGATCAAAAGTTCTCAGCAACTAATTATATAAATGTAAATTACAGTAATTACTCGATCTTTTTAATGGGGGAAAATTGTGAATTTTATATCGATTAGAGGATTCATATCGAGGGTTAGCAATGAAATTAAAANACTGTATACCATATCATAGTATGATGTGTGCAGGAGTGGACCTAGGTACAGTTGGTGAAGGGGTAAATTCTCACCACTGAAGCAAACTTATGTTAATGTAATTCGTGGCTAGGCTTTATAAATGGCATGGAAATGATGGGAGTTTTTGAATAAGAGGTTTCTGGAGTGGTGAAAACCTCTACGCAAATTTCCTAACCATGTCCCAGGAAAGAGGTCAAAATAAGATGGTTCTGGAAATGGGTCAATACCATGGCGTTAGCGTGTGTAATATTCGCACGTAAATGTTCGTATTTTAAAATACACAAATTACAATGTTAGTACATCTTAAATCAATTGGTCACTTTGCGCCGTTTAATAACTACCTGGCCCACTACTTTGAGCTTGATGTATTCCTTTTCTTTGTCTTTGTTGTCACCGGCTCCTTCTCCGGGGCTGTCGCCACTCTTGTTTTGTAACTGCTGCTCCTGAATAAGACATGATACACACATTTTAAAATGACAAAACCCAGTTTTACACCATGAAGAATAATCGAAAACGTTGATTTAAGAGTGTGTAATTTACAAATCAGGATAGATAGATTTCTCTTTCGTTACCTCAGACATACTGCTTCACGTTAGAATCCGGGAACTTGAAGCGGCAAAACGGAATGTCGGGAAGGCAAATTTGAACATTTTATTTTTAAAACTTTTGCAGGTTTTTCGTAAACAAATAAAGTTTTGACACAAATTTGTAATTCATTAGAAAGTATCGTACTTATATTGCCAATTGGTTTCCGAACTTAAAACGTTATAGAATTTTTTCAGGTCAATCTCAAGGTCAAATCCACATCACCCGAGGTCATCGTCAGATCGTGGCGTGACTTCCTTATTACCTGCTTAACTTGTGGTAAGTAACTGTGACAGACACGTTAACCGAATTTTGCGCATTTACAAGGCTTTGGATGCACGTATTATGATAATAAAACTGTGTTTCAATTTAATATAGAACTCTAAACTCAGTATTTGAGGCTTAGGGATATTACTTCCGGAAAGAGGTCAAGTTTGACTTCCGCCGGCAAGCACCTGGTGCATAGACAACAAATCGAGATCCAGTGTGCAGCTGACACAGCACAAACTTTTTGCTGACACTGATTTTTGCAGCCGCCCAGAAGATATATAAATGTGCTGATAACTGAGACATATATTTTTTGAGCTCTTGGATTGTGGAGAATATAGTTTTGGACATTTACAAGTTTTGAAAGTTGCAGCAATTTAGCATACAACTTGCCGGTCACACAAATTGATTTGTATTAAGTCTGTGGTAAGTATTGATTTCTCATGGACTGTTCATCGCTTTTCCTCATTGCTATTTTTTTTTAATTTACTGATAAATACCAAAAGATAACTTTTACATTCAGCAGTTTTCTCAATTATCAAATTTCTATTTATAATTTTAATTGGTTTAAAAGTCTAGTAAGTTTTGATTGTTGGTGAGTGAAACCTCTCATCATAGACTTTCCTTAACGTGAGCCCCAGAAAGATAAAAAGAGGTAAATATGCTCATATCAATCACTGTTTTAACTAGCACTTTGACACAAAGGTTTGGCAAACGGTCAAATTGCAGTTCTCTTAATTTGTACCCCAAATCCTGGGGAAACGCCAGGCTAAACCCAAGCAAGCCCATCTAACAACCCAAAAATTTTGTAGGCCCTCTATCCATCTTTTGATCCTTATGGACATCAATTGACGGCTGGTGGCTCTCTGGGGAAAGCCTTGCTTACAGCTCACAAAGTATCCATCATGGCCCCTATGGGTGGGGGAGGAGAGTTCTGAGTAGTTTATGGTCAATTTTTCTGCTTTGGTCCTGTTACCATACTAATAGGTGCTTAGACTTGTGTAGACTGAAGAGTCAGTTGTGGCTGTTAAAGGGATAATAACTCTTCGTTTTGGCCAAAAAAATGAATTTTCCTGGAGTAAACAACAATTTTCCCATACTTACCAATGGTTAATGAATCCATTTTTACATTCAAAGTTAGTCCCTGTTTTTTTTCTAATAACTTTCTTTTTTTTTTTTTTGTTATAATCTCTTAAGATATAGCCATCAATGGAGGACTAAAGACAAGCTCAGATATCAGAATATTAGCTATAACTGCCATTTTTGTGGTAAAACAGAATATATTATATTTCTATGAGTTGTTCCTAATGTTTTTATTGTGAAATATAGATCTCATACGAAGAGTTATTATCCCTTTAAGTTTTGGTACAAATTATTAGTAGCCAACTTTGAGGTATTTCATTCTTGCCTGTCATTTATGAAAATATTCCAAAGTCTCATAAGAAAAAAAAATGATTGTATGTCTAAGAAAAACTTTCATGTTTTTTATGAAAATAATGGTATCTTTGATAAAAATTGATTCATAAGATATTGATTTGCCTAAAAAGGAAAAAAAAAGAATTGATGGAAAGGAGAGATATTCTACAAAAGAAAAATTGATAAATAAATTGCTATTTCAAATAAAGAAAAAAGAATGTGCATACTTTTTTTTTATATAAAATTGATGTTAGGATCTAGATAAGGATATTCGGTTCTTTAGGAGCTGATACAAGGAATTTATAAGTATTACTTATTTGCACAAGAATGGTACTTTTTATTTACTTGACATGCTACTGCCTGGCAACAAAGAAATTATGTACCAGACTGGGGTAGCGCTAGCAATATTTTTTGCTTAGCCAAATCACTATGTTTTTCCATCACTTTTTTCTCCATATGCTTTAAATTTGACTAAAACAAATCAAATCAACTCTATTTTGCTTAGCCAATTTAAGTCAGTTTTACGGCTAAATTGGCAAGTGCTAGCGCTACCCCAGCCAATGACTGCAGCACAATCACATAGGCCTTGGACAGGTAACATTTCAACACCTTAAAAAGTTTGTAACTTGTTTGTCTAGAGTGCCAAAATGAATTGGGTGACAGAGTGATAAATTTATCTTGGGGGGATGGGGGGGGGAGGGGGCGAGGTGAGGTGAAGGATTCGGAGGGGGACTATTGGCCGTACTGTCCAAATGAGGTTTCACGCATTGAGCACATGTGTAGCAGCAGTTGCAGTCTAGACTGAGCATTGACACCACATTAATTTACATTGCTAATGTCTGTGGTGAGCCAAAGCTTGTATAGTGCTGCCTTTGAGTACTCTTTACAGCATAGAGTGGTCTGTATACCTAGTGCATCTATACTTTATTAGGAGGAAGCTTTTTTTTTGGGGGGGGGGGGAGCCGAACCTAATTCCGAAAATTCTTTATAAAATCTAATGAGGTCCAAATTAATGGAGTAAATGGAAAGTTTCCTTTGTATATTTATGTATTATGAGTATACTTGAAGGTGACCCTCTTGCAGAAAACTTTAAAAAAATCAATAGCAGTGTCATGTGGATCTATCAGATTGTTCATGGTTCCAAGAGTTTCAATTTTCTAACATTGATTCTGAAGTGATATTAAGTGTCATTTTGTAATTTAATTTTCTGTCTGTGATGTTATCTCTGGCTTCCATGTGTTGAAGCTACATTGAAACACCTTGTTTCAGTAATTACTTCAGAAAATCTGTTCAGGTACTATTCCTCCTTTAAGTTACTAGATTTGCAGTAAGATGTAGACCTTGGGGTGGGGAATTCAGATGAATTTTAGCCCCAAGATTGGTTTAAACTTTTTCTAGTACACCAAAGATCTGGTCAAATTCACCTCTAGACAAATATCCTAGTCAGTTTACTTAATAAGTAAATAAGTATTGGTTTGAAACATGAACCATGTTTTTTTTTTTTTTAATACTATAAAAATTTATTAATTTATTATTGATATTACTTTTGTACTACCAGTAGTATGTATATTTGCAAGATCTATGAAATCTAATAAACTAATTTATAAATCATGTGTCTTCATGTTATTTTATTAATTAATAAATCTTCAGAATATGGTGGTTTGTTGTCAGTAACTTCATACTGACATATGAGATGTAATTAATTAGAAATTTTGTCTTAAAACTTGTAAGGAATAAGACTTCTGATAGCTTATGTTTGATGTGATAATTTATCGCATAGGCATTGTTTATTCATTCATCTTTCTTCCTTTCATTCACATGCTCGATCACTCACATATTATTTTTTTATAATTATTATTTTTTTATTTACATTCAGGTCTAGAATCTCTGTACAATGTCTGCCAAGGCAATTTACGAAGCCAAGGGTAAGGAAATCTTGAACAAGTTTCTTGGTCACCATGCGGTCAAGAATCGCTACGCCACAGTGACAGTGGACACAAACTGGGACCAACTGGTGATAGATCACCCCTGGCTGTCTACAGAGGTGAGGGTCATGTGATTGTCATGTGACTAGTCATGTGATATATCAGGTGACAGTTTTATACGTCATATTCATAACAATCTTGTTCAAATTAAAATTTTCTTTTTACTTGTATACTGCTATGCAAAAAGATTTTTCTCGGTTTGAACATTACACATTGCAATTTAAATAGTGTTGGGCCTACTCGTCATTCTCTTAATGACTTCTGAAACAAAACTTGTATCAGAGACCAGAAATGAAATGATTTCAGAATGAATAATTTTTCTGTCATTTCACCTTATGTACAGAGACAGAGTCATTTGACGTCAGTTTTCTAAATTATATTAATATTTTCATACTCCCATTGCAAGTATGGTTTATATTATTCAGAAACTGATAGTAAAGCCAGACCAGCTTATCAAAAGAAGAGGCAAACTTGGGCTGATCAAAGTGAACACAGATTTGCAAGGAGTGAAGGACTGGCTGGCCAACAAGATTGGAAAAGACTTTCAGGTATTCTTTTTTTTTTTTTAATTTTTTTAAAATTTATTTATTTTTTTATTTTTTGAAAGAGATTGTCAACATTTTCTTAGTTTCAGGTTAGATGTTATGTGTTATATGTCAGACATTGTATGTTGCTAGATATTTTTATTCAAGGGTTGTTGTATGTTTAGTTTTCAGTTTTAGTCCTTTCGCGAAATTATCATTGTTTGCAAGTGTTGAGAATGTTTTTTATTTATATATTTTTTTGCCTAAATCTTGCAAAAGTCCCTCTATGCCAAGGCAAAAGATTATTTCAAATGTCAACATTTTATCTCACTGTTACCAAAGAGAATAAAGGATCAGTATAAAACCCATACTAAGACTACTGAATGTTGCAATCCCAATCGATACCTTGAAGAAAAGTAATAGGAATGGCTAAGTGAACAGCTCTTGATTGTTGTCTTTGGGGAGCAATTTATAAGTTGAGCTTGTCAGATTAGATTATCTGAAATTCAGCTTGGTTTGTTGTCTATCAATAGGGTTACAGCAGAAGTAGATTTTCTCAGACTCCATGTTGCATGTGAAGGGTCTGGAGCTTTGCTTATTTTGACTTAACAGGCCTTTTTAAAAAAACCACATCTTTTATTTTTGGGGCATTCTGTTTCATTAAGTAGTAATTGTACACTGAGCCTGCATATCTAGAGAGTATAAAGATAGAATTGAGTGCAGCTTTTATTGTCTTGCAAACAATTAATGGCAAACAGTGGGTGTATTTCTCATCAAGCGATAAAAAGGGAGAGATAAGTTTTTAAGCATTTCATTTAAAAGTGAATGCTTTAATCGCTCCATGATAGTAGTAACAACCATGAATCAGGATAAGACTAACTCAGGATGTGTGCAGTGTTGCAGGAAATTTAATTAGACTTCATTCCCAGGATGATGTTCTATGATATCGGCATTTCCTAAGTCATAAAATCAATGGCTCTCCTATGTGTCTGTAATGCTAGAAAAGCTGGATTGATTGAGCTCAGTTTAGTGCTGGATCAATAAGAAAACACTGCTGATTATTGTAAGCTTTCCCTTAGCTTGGTAATTAAGAACACACTTGCCAACATTGTGCATTTATGTTTATACTGTATATCATTTAAGACAGAGAACTCTAGTTTAATGGTGTTATTCTATTGTTAATTTAAAATTAGACAATTGATCTGCATATTTTGAGAACAGTCATGCTAACAGTGCTGGGAGTAGTCAAAATAGCTGTGTAAATTTACAAGTTGGAAGCTTGCACACACATGTACAGTATACAGCTAATAGTATGTTGTTGAAATAACAGCTTACGTGTTAAGCAGCTCTGACAGGACACTGTCCGTAAAGTATCCAAGTTTTCTTGAACAGGTTTTCCATGCACACACACATACACACACACACACACACACACACACACAGGATTATTGATTTAGAAATGAAATATCATTTATTTTCCTGTTTTCTTTAGCCAACGAAAGACAATAAAATTATATTTGAATTTGCACAACATTGGTTATAAATTGATAATCTTGAGCTGAATATATATAGCTATAAGCCCATGCTTTACATAGACCCCATTCCCAGAGATTAGATCGATCTACTTTAGATCGACCTAACTCCCTGGGGGTTCACGCTAAATAGCTGTCAGCTGAGCAGGCACGAAAGTTAATTACCCCCTTACAACTTGTAGTAGGCGGGACGGACATTTAAGCCGGATTATCTGACAGTAATCTAGTGAGACTCCCCGCGGGAATAGATCGATCTAAAAGCTCTGGGAATACTCCCATAGACTGTCTGACACTGCCCTCCCCTATTTATATATACTACAATTATTTTAGAGCTTGAAACCATAATGTTACAAATTTAAAAGATTGTGGTGTTGTCTTTTATGTCTTTTATTACATTGTAACTGCTGTATATGTTACCATAAGTAGACCAGACCAGTTGTCACAGCTGTTGTCTGGGAGCCTCCCTTCTCACCGGGAATCTATTGTTATGCAGAATTATACCATCTTTTCAAACTCTTAGTAATGTTTAACTTGAAAATTGAACATGGAAATTAAAGAGATTTAGGTATGTTTTAAATGAAGTAAAAATAAAAATGATTTAATAGCTCATAAAAAATGAATTTAAGAAAAAAGATAATTTGATATCATCTTTGCACTGTTTTTCAGTGTATATTTTTTCTGTTTTGGGGGATCGGAGATGAATTTACATTTATATCCTAGTAAGCAACAAGTTTCTAGTTTGAATTACTTCCACACATTTCTAACAATTGACTCTCATATGGTACAATAAATTTTAATTTTCATGAAATCTTTGTACATTACAGATTGGCAAAGCTGTAGGCAAACTGAAGAACTTCATAGTGGAACCCTTTGTACCTCATGAGCAGAATGAAGAGTTCTATGTCTGTATCTACTCTCATCGTAGTGCCGACACTGTGCTGTTCCATCACGAGGGAGGTGTGGATATCGGCAATGTGGATGACAAGGTATGCATGTCTACGGTGTATGTAAAACACTGGTATGCTATACATATACATGTGTATCTCTATATAAATAAATGTGTAGCCTGTCAAATTGAGGGTCAACTTTTTCATTTTCAAATTTCTGTACCAGCTTCTTCTTATGGCATTCACAGCCAAGACCTCACTTTTCTGCTCTTTGCATCCTTATCAGATATCTGTATCAGCAACCATGGAGATTGCTAAGCTTTTTTCCAACGATCAAATACAGAAGTAATTTGGGCACTATTTTTAAGTTAGAATTTTTTTTTTCATTTTGCAAAGAGTGTGCAATTACTTGAATTTGAAGAAAAAAATAAATAACCTGGTTTTTAAGTTACTTTCCTTTTGAAACTTTTGAGGTTTCCTGAGTGACCGTGATATATATCTGTTCCAGGCAGTCAAAGTGGATGTTTCTGTTGGAGAAAACTTAACAGAACAAGACATCAAGGACAAATTACTGACAAAGGTTCCTGCTGACAAACAAGAGTAAGCTGAATAAAATGTCAACAATTACCTTCCTGTCTGTCCTTCTTTCGAATAATGTTTGTTTGTTCTAAAACATTTTAATATTTTATGTTTGAACCAATCCATATTTACTTAAAACATAATTGTTAACAGGAGCATGAGATTAATTTCAAATTACATGTCATTTCAGGATTCTGAGCCAGTTTATTGCTGCCCTGTACAAAATATATGTGGATCTCTACTTTACTTATCTAGAAATCAACCCACTAGGTAAGCTTTCAGGCCAGATAGTGAGTTCTTTTCATAGAATACCTATTACTATAGTAAATGATCTTGGTATTAAGGAGAAAATGCGAAAATGTAATTCTTCATTATGTGTAAAAAGGTTATGACTATTTATTCTTATTAGATAGAATTGATAAAATTTGATCAAGTAATTTAGGAGAATAATGGGTATGATTTGTGTCGTCGGGAGGTCAGATTCTGTAAAATTTGTAATCACTTCTAACCTTTCTTAACAGCTGTGTAAGGTTATAATTTTTTTATATTCTTCATAATTTGTAAAAATGTTATGTTTATTTAGACTTGCTAGATAGAACTGATAAATGTGATCAAGTAATTTAAGAGAAAGACAAGTACCAAAATAATTTCTGTTCTTTTACTTCCAGTGGTCACAAAAGGTGTTGTCCATGTGCTGGACTTGGCAGCCAAACTTGACCAGTGCGGGGAGTATCTGTGTAAACAACAGTGGGGAGAGGTGGACTTCCCGCCCCCCTTTGGACGAGATGCTTATCCAGAGGTTTGTAGTAAGACCTACAGACCTCGTAGTAAGAAACACAGACCTCCACCTTAGGAAAAAGGCAATAAAGAAATTTTGTTTAAAATGGCAGGAGATCAGGATTCTGTTAAATTTGTAATCACTTCTTCCTTTTATAACTGCAGATTATTCTGAAATTTTAACAAAATTTGAAAATATGTTTTTGAGATATCAAGTCCACTAACAAACAAATAAACACCAAACAAACTATTCCAACTTTCAAATATATAATGTTGTAGGAGGCAGCAATAGCAGACCTAGATGCCAAGACAGGAGCCTCTCTGAAGCTGACAGTGCTCAACAAAAGTGGGCGTATCTGGACCATGGTGGCAGGGGGCGGGGCTTCTGTCATTTATGCGTAAGTGGGCCTGAAATGACAGCAGGGTGAAGATGACTAATATTTTTAAATAGCTTATCAATTTGGACTTAAAGGAACAGTCCTTAATTACAAAGTGCATTGCCATTAACTCGCTACATGAAATAATTATGAAACAATTACTCTTTCCAGAGACACCATCTGTGACCTAGGTGGCGCCAGTGAGCTGGCTAATTATGGAGAGTACTCTGGGGCGCCCAATGAGCAGCAGACGCACGAGTACGCCAAGACAGTCCTGTCGCTGATGACACAGGAAAAACATCCAGATGGTGTGTGCTTGTGTGTGTGTGTGTGTGTGTGTGTGTGGTTTGCATGAATTTTATGCTTGTATGTGTGTGTGAATCCGAGAGAGAGGGAGAGAGAGAGATCCTTGAAATTAAAAGAGACAATTAATAAACTTATCAACATAATATTATAACACAATTATATCATACATCAATATAGCACCAAATCACTAGCCTACAGGTGAAACATTGCTCCCTTTGTAAGTTATTTTTTCCTTTTTTATTATAAAATACTTTTATTTACTGTTTATTTACAGACTGAAAGACTTCATCTTATCTGATTTTACACTTTTAGTTTCTGTCATTTTCAAGTATAAAACTGTGATTTTTATTAAATTTTCTTATTCCAGGTAAGATCTTGATCATTGGTGGTGGTATAGCAAACTTTACCAATGTGGCAACTACCTTCAAGGTATTTTCCCCTTGTCAGTGTTACTGTTCTGTATGATGAAATACTAAAAAGGAAATTTTGAATACGTCAACTGGAATAAGTAAATTAAATATAAAATTTTTAAATGGAAATCAGTCTACAATGCAGAATGAGTTTTGGCCATGCCTGCATGTATTTTGAAACTGTAGTCTCCATCCAGACAAATCAGAGACGAGAACAGGAAGACAGAATTGTTTCATAGTTTTTTTTTATTCTCCTCCGCCAGGGCATAGTTAAAGCACTGAGAGAGTACCAGCAACAGCTCATAGAACACAACGTAAAGATTTACGTCAGGCGAGCAGGACCTAACTACCAGGAAGGATTGAGGGTGATGAGGGAACTGGGTATGTCTACTGATTACTACTAGGACTCATTATGATGATAATAAGGAACTGGCACAATGTCTTTTAACATGCAATGATTTTGAGAAATCAGGGTGATTAATTTTCGATTTGAGTCCATTTGCATTATAACACGTGATACATAACTTGGTTATTTCACTGCCCGCAACTACACTTTCGATGCAAGGAGCACATGGAGTGGTTGTATCCTCTTGTCCCTTGCTTTTGTCACTTACTGCTGTAGGGCCTTGGCCACATCCCTAAGGGGCTACATGGTCTTGCTGCCACTCTTGAAAATGATTTGTAGCTTCTTGATCCATGCCTTGCGTTAGGTGTTTCCCTGTTTGGTGGGATTTGCTGCCCTGGTCTGTCAGAGGGATATTGCGGAAAAACCTCTGTATGGTCACAATCTGGGCTCCTATACAATTCACCATTCACACATAGTCTATCTCTCACCATGCGTGTATAGTTTCCATTTTGCCTCTCCTGTTTCATTATCAGACAGAGCAACCTTTTCCTGCTTTCGACTTCTGGTGTTTATTGCTCTCGGATCCCAAAGACAGAGCCTCTTAGCTTGAGTTTAGCAAGTTGATTTCTCAGTGTCTCAATTCTGTTTTTGACTGTCTTAAGTTCACTTTCCATATACTGTTTTTTAAGTTCATCAAATTTTTGTTGAGACTAGACCGATTAGTTTATCGTAACTCTCTATTCTTTTCTCAATATATTTATATGAGATGTAAGGCTGTCAAGCTTTTGTAGAATGTGGTCAGGTTTCTTATTTGTGGCTTGAATATAATTTTCCTCATCAGTAGTTGTTGTCAAAGGAGTAGATGAAACAGCCTCGGGCATTGGATTGTTAGACCCATTTTTGCTTTCATTTACGTAATAGATAGACCCCGAGTCAGCGAGGGTTATGTGGCATCCACGAGTGCGTAGCACGAGTGGATGTCACATAACCCTCGCTGACGAGGGGTCTGTCTTATTTAGACCACGGGTCCATTAGCGGGTTATAACACATTCATGCGAGACGTGCGGTTATGCGAGTTACACCACGTCTGTGTCTTTTGTTCTTCACTTCCACCGTGGTCTTACTTGTTGGTAGTACCCTTGTTGAGATGTAAAACACTCCCTGCAGCACTAATTAGGCTACTCATGAGAGAAGATGATTGAGCACTGCTCAATGAACTGTCTTCTTCTTTCCCTACATCAGAGTTTGGAGACTTCTTTCTTTTTTTTTACTTTTGCCCATTTTTGATGTAATTAAAGACTGTTTCTAGGTCCTCTTGATTCCTGGTATAATATTTGAGGTACCAGCCAAGAATGAGTGCCACTTTCAAAGAAAATTACATGCTAAAACAACAAAAACCTGGAGACCATTTTATAGCAACTGCTAACTCTGACCTCTTTTTCAAAAGAAAAAAAACTGAATAAATATAATTATTATGTTACAGTATTACCATTGTGATTATAAATTGTTAGAATAATTAATTTTAATCAAAATATAATCAGCTGGAATGGATATATATTGTTTTCTCTATGGTCTTAAGTGCAATGAACTCAACTAGGTACAGAGTGAGCAATTTTATTTTTTGTTTTCGTCTCCTAAATTTTCCAATTTTCTTTTGATCAGTGTTTTTTTTTTAAACCTCTCCTACCTGCAAATTAGTATTGCATTATATTATTTTATTCAGTTGGTTTATTTCAATAATTTAAAATTGAAATCTTTTTCCAGGCGAGACCCTGGGTGTTCCTATCCATGTGTTTGGTCCTGAGACCCACATGACAGCTATTGTTGGTATGGCACTAGGCACCAGAGAGGTCCCCAGACCACAACCCAAACAGTTGACCACTGCTAACTTCTTGCTGCCTGGAGGGGTGAGTAGTTGAAAAAAAAACTTATTAATAGAAAAAATATAACCGCATACGAACATGCTGTAGATCATTTATGAAGTCAGTGTAAGAAGAATTTAATTTTAAAAAAATAATTTTATAATTAAAGAGTTGACATGTCAGCATTTAGACACCAGGNTGTATCTCTTCTGTTCCCCGTCCTCCTAACCAGAGCTTTCTGATTGCGACAAAAACATGTATGCATTGCTATTATAATAACACAATGTTTTGACCCCTCCAACCTTCTAAACTTCAACCAAAGCTTTTGTCAAACTTAACGTGTATATTACTATATAGTACCTAGTAAGCATTGATATGTTGACATGCTAGCCATGTATTATTCTATTCCCATAGTTCAGTTTGATGCTGTTTGGCTTTTCCCCCTTTAAGCTTTTTGCAGGTTGATAACTTGCTGTTTTTACAATTAATAATTTCTTGTATATTTATTGTTAAGATTTATTAAGCAATCAGGGTATGACTTTTATGGCTCAAATAATTTTCAGGTCTTTTTTTTTTTTTTCCTGCAACCTGACAGTTAATAATTCTTTTCACAGATATGATTATTGGGAGAACTGAAGTTAATTTACTGTTGGATGTGGAATTTTCCAGCTCATTGTTTATGTCATTTGTAATTTGAATGATATAGACCATTTTACAATTGTTAAATAGGTTTTGTTTGATTTATTGCATACATGTACAGAACTTCTTCAGGATAATTATGGATTTGGGGGACATACAGAGTCATGTAATTTCAAAATCCTGGCTACAGATAAGATGAAAAAAAGACACTTGTCTTACATTTAAAAAAAATAATATTTTTTGTTGGAGGTGAATACTTACTTTTCTCTTCAATGCACCCCTGTTTATGTAATTTGCTTAGAATTTAATAAAAAGCTTTTTACAACTTTCGAAAAGAAAAAAAAAAGAAGAGATATCTATATTATAATAACACACAAAGGCTCAAATTTATATTTTTAAAAGGATTATCATATCCGTGTTTTAATATCATTCCAGTCTCCGTCAGTGAGTCGTAAAGGTTCAGATGCAGAACTCCACAAACCTGGCAGCAAAGGGGGCGACACCAACACCTCCATGGAGGCCCAGCTTTCTTCCAATAAGGAAATCTCTCATGAACCTCTGTTCACTCGTACAACGAAGGCGATCATCTGGGGAATGCAGAATCGCGCAGTGCAGGGAATGCTGGACTATGATTTTGTGTGCTCGCGGAAAGAGCCCTCTGTTGTAGCGCAGGTCTATCCTTTTGTGTAAGTAGATTGGAGCATTGCCTTATTTATTCATTTAAAATTGTTATTATTTTTTCTGAAATGTGTTATACAATATCATATGTTTACAACTGTTACGTTGTTTATTATGAATGTAGAAATCGAAGTGATTCACATTTTTTAAAAATTTGTATAAAGCTAGAAACTGTAACATACTTTTAATTAATTAATTTATTTATTTATCTTTTTTCATTCTTTATTTATTTTTCTGCTAGTACTCCTCTTGTAATAAGTCTGTTCAGTGGTAGATAAATGTTAACCACTTTCAAAAAAAATTGTAAATTCTGGCTCATGGTGCTACCCCATAAGTAAATGTCCTCACTATGTCATTCTATGTTTTCTAGGGGAGATCACAAGCAGAAGTTCTACTTTGGCCACAAGGAAGTGCTTATACCAGGTGAGGTGACTGCAGGTTTTGTTGAAAAACCAATAAACAACTATGAAGAGTTTTGTTTGGAGTTTTCCTTTGACTTCAGATATTAGGTAGAAGAAGGTTTTTGTTTTTGGCGCCTGTCTTAAGATGAAAGCAAGGACAGTAAACAATATATATATATATATACATTTTTTTTTTGTTTTGAAAGTAAAATTTAATTTGATTTAGACCACATTTTCATAAAGGATACATATACTTCTGAACTGCAAGCTCATTTTTGGGGGAGATAGTTTGTTTCATACGTGAATCACTTTAATTACAAATGGATGAAAAGAATTCAAATAATTGCAAATCAATTAAAAAGTCTAGTATTTAGTTATGTATGCATTATTCAGCAGATGTATGTGCATTAAGCTCTAACAGTCATTAGATGTACGACAGATGTGTCTTGTCCTTCAGTGTCATACTTTTACAGGAAATTATTCAATTTCTGCCATTCTTTTATGCTATTTAAATTTCTTAGTGTTAAAAGCCAACAAATGTGATTAGGCACATGTGCCATAAGAAGTCCAATTTCATATTATTATTATAATAATATTATTATTACACATTCTCTATACATCCAGTGTACAAGAACATGGCAGATGCTATGAAGAAGCACCCAGATGCAGATGTACTGGTCAGCTTTGCCTCTCTGCGGTCAGCATATGACAGTACCATAGAAACTATGCAGTATCCTCAGGTAGAGTGTGTGTGTGTGTGTGTGTGTGTGTGTGTGTGTGTGTGTGTGTGTGTGAGGGGAGGAGGTGGGGGGGGGAGACCCACTGGTTGACAAAAGATGGCAGCACTGTTTTTGCCAGGGATCGTCTACTCAATTGCATCAATTGAGTGTGACTTTTTTATGAATGCTTTTTCTTGCAGTGAGAAATCTGATGGTATTTATTTCCAATTGTAAGTTGGAGTGGATGCTTCAATTATAAAACTCAAAATTGATTTTTTGACAACGAAGTTAAAATTGATACAAAAAAATGCAACTGATATAAAAGTTAACTTGAAAATTAATGTTGAGGAAATTAAAATTAATGTCGAGGAAATAAAGTTTTTGAGAATCTCACATATCTAGACCACAAATAGTTCATGAGCAAACAGTGTAAGTTCAGATATTTTACCTGCTGTTCTTTCTCCCCTAGATCCGCACCATAGCCATTATAGCAGAGGGCATCCCAGAGAACCTGACCAGGAAAATTAACAAGATGGCCAGAGAGAAGGGAGTGACCATCATAGGCCCGGCCACTGTGAGTATATAGACTGGACACTGGTGGATAGAGTGCTGAGAAACATTCAGTGTACACGCTTGCACGCACGCACGCATGCGCGCACACACGCACACACACACACACACACACAGCTATTAAGTCATTAGGCATAAGGAATTGAGTATGTTATAAACCAACACTCTGTCATATTAAATTGAAATGTCTATTACATATAAATGCTAATGCATGCTTTTCAAGTTAACATCATTGATAACAATTATAATAATTATTGCACTTTATTTAACAAAGCAGTACCTAATGCATTCATTTTTCAATTAAAAAAATTTAAAAAAAAGATGGAAAAAGTTCTTATCTTGTATGGTAAAAGTTGGGGTTGTCCAAACTTTTCAAAATTCGTTTTGCCTAAACATACAGTATGTCTGGTCTGTTTCTTCAGGTTGGTGGGATCAAACCAGGCTGCTTCAAGATAGGCAACACAGGAGGTATGCTGGACAACATACTGGCCTCCAAACTCTACAGGCCTGGCAGGTGAGCTCTAGCTGACCAGAATTTTTGTCTAGGGACGTGATTATTTTTCAATAATTTTTCTATACAGTAGCTTTCTGTAAAGCCATAATTTTTTTTCTGAAATGGGCCAAGGTCAAACGTTCTTGCACTGAATTTTTTTCTTCCTCCCTTCCAGCATTGCCTATGTCTCCAGATCTGGTGGAATGTCCAACGAGCTGAACAACATCATCTCTCTCAACACTGATGGAGTGTGTGAAGGAGTCGCCATAGGAGGAGACAGGTAGAACATGGGCAATCTAGAATGCTTCTATCAAAACCCTTTTTATGTACAGACACAGATGTGTCTGTACATATAGCCATCATCTGCGTCTGTCGTCGCCGTCGTGCACTTTTACCGATAACACGATAAGTGGAACACCGTTTTTGCTTTTGGCTTGAAACTTACAGAACTGGTGAATATTCCTAATACGCAGGTCAAGTTCGANAATTTTAAAAAGTTTACTAATTTGAGTAACTACTTTCATGTTTCCTGATTACAGCACATTCTGAAAAACAAACACACACACACACACACACACACACACACACACACACACACATATATATCATATTTGTGGATGGTGTCCATTATCTTTTGTGTTGATTTAGATATATGAATAGGGAAATCTCTTAAGCTATCAAATCCACTTAAACCTGATAATGAATAATGTCAAAGTCATCTACAGCCATCGGCATGAATCTGCTAATACATTATCTCTGCTGGTTACCATGGTAGTGACACCCTGTCCTCACAATACAGAACATAACCTTACCTACAATGTCCCTATATTACATTCAATCAAGCATGCTATTATTACTCGATCTTTTCAATGGGGAAACATTGTGAAAACATGCAGAGATACTGTATTTTCAAAGTCAGAATTTCTTAAAATTAGAACAATCCTATTGAGTGGTAGCAACAAAATTAGTTCTATCCTGTGGATTAAAAGCAGTACCACATATGCTATATAGAAATTTTTGTGACTATAACATTCTGTATCTAAAAAATTGACAATTTTTTGCCACTGAAAAGATCAAAGTATTACCGTATTCAGAATCTCTTCTGTCACTTCCACAGCACTTACATGTATCTTTTTATTTTGCTTTCACAAAATATGGCATCTTTGGTCCATTTCATAATTTTTTTAGGCAAGTTTTTGTTCTAACCTTGTAATAACCTCATACTTTTAAAAGTCCCCTTTATAAAAAAGAAAAAAACAGTAACCCATTTTCAGCACTATTTATTATTACTTTGCTGTTGTTGTTAAATTAATTAACAGCTTTGAAATATTTTCATCCACCACAAGAATCATTCACTTATACTGTTTTGTCTTTATTACAGCATGTAAGACTTTAATGTCAGCACTGAGATAATAATCAGAGTACACATACTTTTTTCTAAGAAAATGTGCTGAGTGACTTAGATGTATATAGCAATTAGGTTCAACTGAACAATTAACAGTGTTTCCTTAAGTCTACAACACTGAAATGGTTGCTAGGCCAACTAAATCCAACAGTCCTTTGTTATCAACAACATTACTGCATGTGCAATATTCATATGCATATTTTTTAATTAATAGTAAAGACAATTTCCTTGGACTTCTTTCCCAACGTCAGTGTCCAAATTTGCCATTTGCTCTCAATCTTGATGTCTAGCTCAACACAGCCTAAAGGTGTATTTTTTCAACCTTAACGTGTGTAAAATGTGACTTTTATTGCAAAATACTATGTACTGAGACAGTATGGTTCATAAAACTAAACATGTCATTTAGCATTGTGTGGAATTCAAATCTACCTCAATATCGTTCACCATTTCATTTGCCATTGTCACAGAAAAGTGGCGTTGAAGACGTGGACCAAAGTGACTGATTGTAACTTGCTTCATTTGTGTTTATTCCTTTTCTCCTTATATGTTGAGGATGGTGGTTACAGGGGTCAGGAAACAATGTAACCAAAAGTAACTGGAAGTCATACTGATACAAATCATGACACACCTGCACCTAATTTCAGTGCCAATCAGACCTGCGTATGATGAGTTTTTCTTTTTTACGCGTCTTAAATACAATAAGAGGTTGAATCTTCTGATTCATCCATTAGATATATTGATATCACATAAGAAAAAAATAAATCTAATACCAGACTTTCAAGATTATGCATTAATGCAGCATTGCAATTGGTTACCACCAAATTTTAACAAGGAAATGAGTATCAGTTGTCCTGAGGGGCTGGTCACATGATCAGCGGTACCTGATAATAATATCGTGGATTTTTGCATTTTCACTTGAGAAGGTCAATATCTTTTCTAGAATACAATAGTTGCATACTGGGCAAGTGGTTGCAAAATGAATGCACAATGCAATTTTTAGAATCATTCTGGATGGTGCTTCTTAATTCCTCTTCAGCAATGCACTTGATGCTCAGACTGGCCATTTATTTTCATAGATGCAATTCATACAAAGTTTGCGTTCCAGTGTGAAGAACTCTGAACAGTTGTTATAATCTATAGAGGTAAACTGATCTTTAACTACCTTCTGACATTTGTCATTCATATTAAAAAGACAGGGAGAAATGTTCCCTAGATAGCTTAATCAATAATTATTTTGCACAAACAGGTATGAGATAACCCAGGTTTACATGTGCATGCAGTTATTAAAGACCTGATACATGCATCTTTATCCTAAACCACAGCTTCAGTTTTGTGCAACGCAGCCTTCTATGATGAACTTGATAATTTCTGCCACTGATTCCCCAAGCTATTAGTCCTTAGATTTATTATCTTATATTTAAGACAACACAGTAAGCAATCATGGACATTCAGATTCAATCAAATGATACATGTAGAAGACTGTAATAATAATGCAAATGGCACAAACAAAAATGTCACCTCCTTTCTCATGGCAATTTATTGCTTGAAGTAAATTTGGACTGCAATTTACAGAGACACAATACAGTACTTAGTAGATTAGCAATTTAATTATATCCAACATTCCTTAGAACTTTTTATGTCAAGATGATCTTTCATTGAGCTTGGCTTAATTATATCTTTCCAATTATCTACATGTACATGATATATCAGCCAGTGGACATGCAGGCTACAGAATTATGATGGCTGATGGACAAGATGGCAGAATGCAAGTGTATGTTCAACAGTCAACAACCTTATCTACAAATCTGTAGAACTAATTGTAATGACACCAGATTAAATAGAAAATTACTTGTCAAAGATGGCACATAAACATACATTTAACAAAGAAATTCAAAAGAACATTTATTAACATCTAGACAACAATCAACGGTGAAAGAATCTAAAATCTTATTTTTAATACAGTACAGTACTTTCAGTACTTTTCACCTCAGCAACAAGTTTTCCCTGTCCATAAGAAGTAATATATTTATCACTGTTCACAATTTCTTGTGGTTTTTCAGACCCACCATAAAATATGTATATATAACCCTATCAGCACATCATGTTTTAAATTGATGACTTATCATAACACTGGTATTATCCTATATGAGTAAGCCATGATCAATCTTCAGAAATTGAAGATGTTAAGACAGAGAAAAAGCACCATCCCAACTTTCAGACATGACAAATTTAATTAAGTTACTTAACTAACTAGCCAGCACAACTGACAAATATACAGACAACAAATAGGGAGAAGAAAACAAAAATAAAATGTAAAAAAAAACATGCAGACAGGTTATTGAATTATAAGGGGTCTGCATATAAAAGATTTCAGTGAATCATTAACACATAGATTAGACTTCTACAGGTGCAACTGAGATCTGTGGGGCACTTTTTTCTTCATATTTGAGCTTAATGAAAGAAATGAACTTGGTCACAGAATAGAAAAGAGTCACTGAAAATTTAATTCATTTCCACTCAGAGACATTACTTTTTTTAGTTAATAAAGATATGTATTTAACTAACAGTTGGTTAAATGTGGTATTTTAAACGAACTTTGGATGTTCTATTGTGATGGCTTCCCTATCAATCCATCTGGTTCGCTTCAACTGAAAGGAACAGAGTCAGACATTCGTGGACTCCACAAGATTTGTCTACGCAATGAACATACTGCAAGCTGAGATGTAGTTATAACTGGTCTAATTTAAAACCAGATGTCAGAGTCTACTTACACAGATATCTTAACTGCATGCTCTACAAGGGCCGTTCTGTGATTGTACCTCTGGTTCAATTTACATCAGTTGTGGATTTGCTTTTCATCTGCCAGGTCAAGTAGTAAGACAAATGTTTGATCAGAGCTAAGGAGCAGATTCTGCGTAATCTGTCAACTCAGATTTATTCTCCTAATATTGTATAACAAAGCCAAATATTGGCTACATGTTAAGGTAATATCCAGTATTTGATTAAGGCGTCCTCAAATTAGGTGAATTAATCTGAATTGTTGTACAAAAATGGGCTTTTGATCCCATTTTCAATACCTGAATGTCCCACTATGGCCAATGTCAAATTCACCTTTTCAGTATTTCAGTTTGATACATAAAAAAGCCTTTTCCAGATCATTTAAAAAAAATTTCTGACCATATTTAATCTAATGAAATTTCATATTATAATATTTTCAAATCGCGTTTTCTTCATATACATGTACTCTCAAACATGTACGTTCAAACAATCACCACAAGAAAGAGCTGGTTAGGCATGCCAGTGGTATTCAGGTGTACCAAAATTTATAAGGGGGAGGAGGGAATTTAATAGAGCTCTGTTCAATTTCATACTTCAGATATGTTGTTGCCTTTTATAAGGCTCTGAATATGTAGTTTCATGAAATCTTTAATTGTCTCATTAAAGCACCCTTCTCTCTTCTTCCCTGCTTCTCACAAGCAAGGCCTTGTATTTTTTTTTCAGAGATGATGTATAAATTCATGGCTTGACTTCATTCTGGCCACCTGATGATATATAGCAAAATCTCATGTAATCTTCAATACAATATCTGTAATCAGGGCTATTTTCATACAGATTTTCACATTTGAGATTGGCAGGCAGGTGGAAATGATTTCCCTATGTCTTAAGTCATGTTTTTTTTTCAATGAAAAGATGTCACCTTTGTTCAAAGGCATATTATTTTCACATTACCTTATGAAAAATCCATACAGTTAAAGGTGGGCACATAATCAGTTTACCATCAACAGACTGAAGGGAACAACTAGACAAAACATGAATGTCAGATTTTAGTATGATTCAAGGTTAAGTATAAATTCAAATTCATATTCTAAGTGTAAACTACACGACTATTTCTAAAATTACTGTCCATCTATATCAAGCTGGAGTGATTTTCCTTTCCCATATTCACAGAAAGTAGGTAAAATTACAAGTGGCTGTTCCAAATCAGAATCACAGATTCCCAGAAGTATCAAAAGTATTTGTGATAAATATTCATATAGAAGTACAATTCTGGCTCTTTTGAGCTTTTATGTCAGAGAACAATAAGCTCAGTTCACAAAAAGCAACAAAAATATAAAATTATGTGAGATTTCTGAAAGACATCATTATGGTCATAACATAAAGATGTACAGTGTATAATTCAAAGCCCTGGACAATTTTTAAAAATTCATGCATGTACTGTAATGCAAGTAATATTCAATTTCCATCATCTTACCTTGACAGCCAGTCTTTTCCCTCGATGTTCTGTATGTTCTTTAAGACTCATGCTTGCCACCATTTCTGAAGGCCCAACTTTACTTTTATTTGATGAACTAGTGAAGGAGATTGTGCCACTTGAGGGTTGGTCTGAATGGGACTCGGTCTTGATGACTTGGAACTGGGACTGCGCTTGGGAACTGCTGTATTTGGCAGAATTAGAATCTTCAGCGTCTTTACACAAAAGGACCCCTGTGCGAGTAGAGTGGAGACTTGGGGCACAACCCATTGCAGTTTTTATAAACTCAAAAGTCCAAGTACAATTTCACCTTCTATCTTGTGGAGTTTCTGAAGGATCATCTGTATGAAGATAAAATAAAAAGGAAGTTACAACAGATTACACATCAGGTTTTAAATTACTGTCACATTATAAAATTGTGTGGCTTTTTGATATAGGTCACCAACTGGCATTAATATCATCTATGATTTTTTTCTTCTAATGGAGACAAAAATTCAGCATATATAATTTATTTCATTCAGTGTCTGTCACATTATTGTTTCCAGTTAATTCTAAAATCATATCATGAAACAGAAAAGTTTTATCTTAATATAATTTCTTCCTCTTTGATGGCATCCAAACATTAGCTCTAGGAGTCCCAAGGCTTAGACCCCATTCCCAGAGATTAGAGCGACCTACTTTAGATCGACCTAACTCCCTGGGGGTTCACGCTAAATAGCTGTCAGCCGAGCGGGCACGAAAGTTAATTACCCCGTTACAGCTTGTAGTAGGCGGGACGGACATTTAAGGCGGATTATCTGACAGTAATCTAGTGAGACTCCCCGCAGGGATAGATTGATCTAAAAGCTCTGGGAATACGCCCTTAAACACTGACCACATTTTAAAATTTCCATACATGCCCACTTATTTGTCCTTCTGCAGCATTTTGGTTTAAAGTTCACCGCAACAATGGCAATTGTAGCCTGACGGACAGCACCAGTAAAAGTCTGAACTATACATATGATAGGTCTTTGAACTATGCATTGGTCTTACTCCTATTAAGGAACCATGAAATTTGCATAACCAAAATAGCATTTAAAAATGATGAAGCTGGTACTTATCAGACCTGACAACCATGGTACTTTTTTTTCATACATTGTCAAAAAAACTATAACCTCTTTTCATTTCTGCTGGATCACCATGCAACCACAATGATGATTAAAGTCAAATGTAAGTAGACATAAGCAAACCCATAAAATACAAGGACAAGTTGCCAGGAAACCTTTAAATATGGCACTTATGGGCATTCAATATTTGCCCATCCTTCTTCAGAACTGCATTTTGCACCTAAGGAACATTATTGCCACACATTATGTAAGACTAGGTGACTAGCACATCAGTTAAGTTTATATTCGTCTCATAATTTAGAAATCACTTTCTGTGCTCTTATTAGCGTTCATTCAATTCAATATTCTTTATTTAACCAAAGTAAAATAATTTAAGTCAAAAGTTAAGGGTAGTCATGGATGAATATAATTTAAAGCATGTCTAAATCCAAAAATGAAGCAACAAGGCTGTTACTAAGTGCATACACTTGCTTCTAAGTCCCAAAATTATTGATACAACATCAATTACAACAGCAACAACAATTATTATTATTATTATTATTATTATTATTATTATTATTATTATTGAGTCTTAAAAATATTACAAACAAAACTATGATTTCAGTTTTAAATGCATTTCACCTTTGTGCACCATTTATGCTGATATCAGATAGCACAGTTATATAGCAAAAGAGAGTTAAAGTACAATAAATGGACTCCACTGCATGAAACAATAACTATAGCTACTTGTGGTAAGGCAATGACGTCAATAGCACATGTCAATTTCTTTCAGCAACTATTGTTATATCTCTAATAATCAAAATGATTCTGGGCATATGCAGTAAAAGTGACTCATCAAATCCTATCTGTTAAGTATCTTGCAAGGCAATTTGTTCACCAAGCTTCCATAATCATACGTAACAACTGTCCAGATAGAATATACATGTGTAGGTGCTATGACACTACTGTTTGATGTTGACTTCACTTTCTTCTTGATTTGTGTTTTATATTTGTTTATTTTTCATTTAATTCATCTTTCAAATATGGTTATAACTTATAACTTATAGTTATAGTTTTTTTTTTTTTTTTTTTTTTTTTTTTTTTTTTTTTTTTTTTTTTTTTTAAAAAATTTTTTTTTTTTTTTTTTTTTTTTTTTTTTTTTAAACAAAAAAATTTTT
>NW_019774014.1:616289-633432 GCF_001039355.2 Lingula anatina
CAGTGACATAACTACTGTACTCACTTGTCACATTTTTATCATTATCTCTACCAGCTAGCAGAGATCGCTAACTGGTTGTTAATAACTGTAATGGTTCACTGGCAATCTGAAGTCCTGGTCTCAGCGTTAAAGAAACATCACTTTTCTTACCTGAAATTTTTTTCACTCTTCACCCATTTCACAACACTAACAGAAAAATACAGAAAACTTACAGATATGGCAATGGACATGCCCTATGCTATAGAGATCAACAGTTTCAAACAGGTTTATAATAAAATACACTGCAAGTTCCACATCCTTTAACTCTTTCGGTTAAGGATATATAAGGATATACAGTATATTTATTCCTAATTATAATCCAGAAATTTCATTATTTAACTTAGACTATTAGTCCCCTCCCTGCTGATAATTCGCAAAAAATAAATATATATTATCATGTTGCACACATTATTGTAGCTTTCTTTGGTTCTGGTTACTTAAGTCAAAGGTTTGCAGTTTAAATGATCTAATTGGACTTTTAAACACGTGCATGATACAAGCAACTGTGTTTTTAAACAGAGCCTCGTTGTGGAATCCACCTTGAAAATGGCGACCTTGACCCGATTACTACCTCGAAGGGTGTATCACCAGAAAATTCAATAAAACTTCTTTCTGGTATAAAAGTAAGTTTATTTTTACTATGCAAAACCCAAGTGCGATCTCATAGAGGTTTGCCATGCGTCCATTTCGGTCCATTTCAGCCCATTTCGGTCCATTTCTATCCATTTCGGTCCATTTCTATGTTTTAAAGGACCCGAATAGAATACCATTACGCCCGGGTATACTTTAAGTTTTACTTGTAGATCTAGCCACCGACAACCATTTTGTTTCTCTTTCGTTGTGGATTTCACTTCTCCAAATGACGTGTATATATTACAGATATCCAATACGCAGGAGACCCTAAGAATAGTAGCGAAAGGAGTCTGTCCCCCTCCCCTCGGCCACATTCTTCATTAGGAATCTGGTGTTCAAGTGAACGAATGTCTTTAACTGCAATTACTAACTGCTGCTGCACCAATTAGTACAAGTACCATTGTGCCCAAAGTAGACCCATATGCTTAATTCAAGGTTTATAAAATTACCAGGGTTCCCAGCCTATCGATACCTGTAAATTGGGGAAATCTGGAAAATGACTCCCCCTTTTCCATGGTCAGACATTCGCCTTCTGTACACAATTGTTCATCCCAAATTATGGCTTAAGGGCCTGCAATAGCTGTTTATTAAAGCTGTTTAAGGCAAGAAATATGTCAGATTTTTGGCCCTGGAGTTTATAATAACTCCCATTAGAAAATCTTGACTCCGAGGTTTTATTGCTGGGCCCCTATGACGACGGCGTGTGTAGAGGCGGTGAGATCATCATGGAATTAGCGACATCGCTTTTGAAGTGTGGTTGACCATATTTTGTTGGCGGATCAGTTAGTCCTCGGATCATCTATTCTGAAGTGTACCCTAGTCCGATCTTCTGAATGCGTCCTTAAAATTTCAAGTGTGTGAGTTATGATCAGAAAACTCAAATTACTGCCTTCCTTGACAGCACAACTGCTTTTACATGTCATTTACTTTGCACTTCAGACCAACTGTGGCTTTTGTTGCCTGTCATGTCACAAAGAAAGGTACTTGAAACAAGCCAGCACAGAACTAAGATGTTTTAGATACCCTGTTAAACAAACTTTTCCCTGGTTCTGGCAGTATAGAGACAAAACCTCAGGAGCTGATGATGCTACATCAGAGGAGTGAGTATTTCTTTACTAGTGTGAATTGATTATTATATTATTATATTGCAGCAGTATATGCATTCTACTATTTCATTCGAACATAACATACATGATTATTACTACATGGTGATTATTACTAATTGTTCTTTGAGTTACATGAATCTCAATACACAAAGTCTGTCGCTATGATAATTTACTTCATATAGGGACCCAATTATTAACTTAACATGTAACTTGGAGATACATTTCTCTTCATTTTGATTTTTCTCTTTAAGATTAACAGAACTGTCATATAATCATATAGCAGATGAAACTCTTCATTCCTTGACAGAGTTTTTAGACGAATTGTCAGAAAGTGGATTTACTCATCCAGATTATGATGTTGGTTTTAATGTAAGTATATATTATTCACTTCAAATCAATTTTTTTTTCCTTTTTATTTTGTGATATCTTCATTTGGTACAAAGGGCAGTTTTGTGAGTTATTTAAAATTAATCAAAAAAATCAGCAGTCTTAATTTGAAAACAGTTATAATGTAATTGTAGACATATATATTATGATATAATGTAATAAAATGACACAAATGGATGTTTCTTCTTTCTAAAGATATTTATATGATAAAGTCACCTAATAGTAATAAAAAGTTAAATTAATTTTTTTTAAATTTCAGAATGGAGTACTGACGATAAACATGGGAGACCGTATCGGTACTTATGTGATCAATAAACAAACTCCAAACAAGCAAATATGGCTTTCTTCACCTTCAAGGTAATTTTTATGATACAAGCACCAGACACCTTATTAGTTATAATTTATTAATTTATTACATTACATTCATCTACACTAGAGAAACTTAAAATGGTGTTTGTAAAATGATATCAAATTACAAATGTTGTAAAATACATTCCATAATTCCGAGTTACAAAAAATTAAAACGCCTATTCAGTTTTTGATTGTATATCATACAAATATCTGACATATTTTGCCTAACTTGAATATTCACTTACACACATAACACATCTAAAAGATCATGTACATTTTGCACACGTGTGCGCGTGCGCGCGCACACACACACACACACACACACACATTAAAGATCTTGTACATATTTACAATGATTGTTTTCTAGTGGCCCTAAAAGATACGACCTTGTCAATGGAGTCTGGATATACAAACATGATGGCGTAAGTCTACATGAACTGTTAAGCAAAGAATTTTCTGCAGCACTAGAGACAGAGGTGGACTTCTCAAGCTGTGCATTTTCTAAAACATCTGATGGATGATGAAAATTTGTTGAACCTTCTTTGAGACACTGGATAGAGATTAAATTCAGGTTGATTTTGCCAAACTTATCTTCTGTCTTGATTCTTCATACAATAGGTATATGATGAATGTCAGTGGTCTTTGTAAAATTGAAATGGCACCTCACTTGGATTTTTTATGTGGTTGTTAATTTTGGTTCCCTTTTTTGTTTGAGAAAATTGAGTAGAAGTAAAGCTTCTATTACAAGATATTTTCCAGTGA
Organism: Lingula anatina; assembly: GCF_001039355.2. The sequence continues at coordinate 619,568 of NW_019774014.1, forward strand.
AAATGCTTTAAAAACACTGCATTACTTTGGCTGATTTGTGCTTTTTAAAAATGTAAGTACTTTTAAACTAAAAGATGTCACAAGTAAAAAATCTGCTAAAACTGTTCCATTGCTTTTAAAACTGAAATATTACATTTACATCTTTTTGATAAAACACTTTGGAAAGCATTTATAATCAATTTAAAACTAAAACTGAAGATATCACGTCTTGGATAAAGTAGAATCATCAAGAATGCTTTTCAACTGTGTCATTTTTCTCCAGAAAAGTAAGTTCATACATATCATCATCACCACAGTAAATGATAAGACAGTCACCCAACCCAGCAGACCACTGTACATTTGGTGGATATTCTCCAATTCTGATACCACCAGTGTTGGCTGTGCTCTCTGGTCTGTGTTATTGCCATGCAGACTTTGGTGTGCACCTGGCCCACCTGACCCTACAATTTAAATAGGTGGAAAAAAAGTTGACTTGGCTGTTAATTTGTGTTTGTGTTTGATGCATGGATAAAGTTAATGCATTGTTAAAATGAAGGAAGTGAATGTTAACATATTGATAATAAAATATTATGGAAATCAGACATGAGTCTGTTTTTTATTAAGTCAAAAGCTATGAAAGATTTGCAATTTTTAACCTTTAAATGGACATTTTAGCTGTATTAAAAACATCTCTGTAATACTGTAATATGCATATTCAAATTTTATTATCTTAGATTTTGTCTGCCCTTAAAACATAATTCTGTAGAAACATATTTAAAACCTCTTCTAGGTTAACCTTGAATGCAACTTCAGTGCAATTATTACTTTGGTGATATCCCATCATACCTGATACATAGTCATCATGAGACCCCAGAGACCTGTCTCCATGAGGCTGGGGAGATTTTGGAGACTTTGATGCCTCTGAATGGGGAGATCTGGTGGGCCCCGGTCCATCTGAATGGGGAGATCTGGCAGGCCCTGGTCCATGTGAATAGGGAGACCTAGTAGGCCCTGGTTCATGTGAATGGGGAGATCCAGCAGCCTTTGGCCCATGAGAATGTGGAGATCCAGGGGACGCTAATGAAGAATTACTGCTATCACTGCTGTTAGCAAATGAATCTTGAATATGGGGATGTCTGCCAGGCCCTAGTCGAGGAGTTTTGTGATGCCCCTTGGACCCTGGTCGAGGAGTATGGGGTATGCTGTGATGCCCTGGTCGTGGAGTATGGGGAGGGGTGGGGTGCCCTGGTCGAGGAGTGCGGGGAGGGGTGGGGTGCCCTGGTCGAGGAGTGCGGGGAGGGCTGGGGTGCCCTGGTCGTGGAGTGCGGGGAGGGGTGGGGTGCCCTGGTCGAGGAGTGCGGGGAGGTGTGGGGTGCCCTGGTCGAGGAGTGCGGGGAGGGCTGGGATGCCCTGGTCGAGGAGTGTGTGGAGGTCTGGGATGCCTGTGTTTGCTTTTTTTGGGTGAGGAAGAGTTGGTGGACAGGCAGGCGTAGCTTCCAAAAGTATTTATACAGGTTTCATCATCATTACATGGTGATTCTGCAGATTCACACTCGTCGACATCTGTAAAGAATTAAAACATGTTAGAAACTATTCAAGTTTTCTAAGAACACAACACACACACGAGAGAGGTTTCACAACTCTTGCCTCACCAAAAAAGCCATAACAATTTCGTAGTGCTCATTTCATAAAAAACAAGGTGCATTTTTTACATTGCTCAGACTGTACAGGAGGATAAGCATATACATTCAATAGTGATACCTTTCATGCAATAAATCATGATATTTGGTATTTTTACAATTTTTCTTAAGTCCATGGCAATCACATTTTTGAAAAGAACTTTAACTCTTACCTGTGCATGTTTGTCCGTTGTCTGCCAGATTGTAGCCTGACTCGCACTCACAACGATAGCTACCCGCTGTGTCTATACAGAATTGATCACATCCGCCATTGCGCTCAAAACATTCGTTTACGTCTGTAAAATATCATTTATGAATGAATCTTTTAATGAAGATGCACTGATTCTTGGGACATACTTTCTTTAGTGTTTTGCTGGACCACACTAGTTTAATGTTTTTTTTTTTATTTTAATCTGCTCACGAGCGATTAGCCTGACAGTGGAGTTGCTCGCAGAAAAAATATGAGAAATTTCTTGGCACGATGTAACACTATTCTAATATTAAAAAAATAATCACTCACTTGTGCATTCGGTTCCATTTAAAAGTTCGTTAACACCTTGGAGCGCCTTGCACACGCAGATTGGTTCGCCGCCATGTGCACTTGTGCCCACACAGCGAAAAGAAGACGTGTCCGTTACTGAAAAGAAAACACCCAATATCAAATGGGACCTTTGTACAAACTATTTGATGTTTCAGTTATAAATTTGCAAGGAAATATTCTTAATAAAAATAAATACTTTTGGGGAGTTCGCGTACTAAAAGCCGGAAAACGGCAAGTATATTTTGGCGACCTCCACTGCATTCTAAGGAATGTGATGATCTAAGGGATTTTTTCATACTTTTCTCTTTTAAAGGATGACAGTAACTTTTCCCTTTAATTTCATCAGCATTCCCAAAATTTCGATATAAAATTTTGTCCTTTTTGTTTTTATACACTTCACACAAGTTATCAATAAAAATCGTATAACAGTTATCAATAAAAAAAACGCTTTATTTTTATTGAAATAATACAGATTATTTCATTCTTATTTACTTACCGTTCGTATAACACGATCGCTCGAAAAGAGTAACATTGTCATTGCTAATTACATTCTCTTGGACTGTCGTGCGTATTGTAGACGTGGAGAGCACACAGTCACCAGACGAGAAGGAATCAAAGGTTGTTAAAACAAATTGAACAGACTGACAGACAAACGTATTTTCTGCGTCACACAAAGCTTGGCAGGCTTCTGCTGATGCTATTCCTCTTGATATCTTGCTGTGACCAAGGAGCTGGGTGGCTGGTATTTCAGTGTATGTGCAGTCTACGTATTCTGAAAAAATTACATTTGAAAAATAAGTAAATACAGAAATGTTTTTTAAAAGTTCCTTTGGTGCACAGCCAATTTAATTATTTGAAAAAGAATGAAGAAAGAAATACAAATGAAATAGAAAGCACAAATGAAATAAATTAATTAAACGACAGTATTGAAATACTTTGTCAATAAACAAACGAAAATAAACTAACGCCGATGACACCGTTACCTGCATCCCTGGCAGAGGTAATTAATTAAGATTTTCACATTTTAATTTAAAAATATTATGAATTACCCAGGCAATCGGAAATTTGCGGCACCAGTCTGTATCCAGGGCGACAGGAGCAGTAATGGCCATCTGCCGTATCTATACATACTTGTCCACAGGCACCGTTATCTGCCGCACACTCGTTTATGTCTGGAGAAAAAGTTTTGAAAATAAGTTAGTTGTGACAAATTCAGCCCAATTCTTTAGCGCCGTTATCCTTGCCCTTTTCTTTTATAACAAAAAATTTTAGTATTTCTAGAGAGAGAGGTGTGGAATGATGCTTTATTAGAAACCAGTCTAGAGCACAAAAAAGTTAGTACTTTACTTCTATCATGATTGTTGTTTTGTGTCACTAAACTGTAAGTATTCGACCAGAAGTGAAAGTAGACTCATTCAAAAAATAACTGCTTGCGAAGGAGACTAATGAATGGAACACTGAAGCCATTGGTGTTGTTATTCTTGCGAACGGAGAATCAACGGTACACGCCCACTGAATGTTTAAATGAATTTGCATGTTACGATTCACGACGACACATTCCGTTGTATGGACATGTGTAAAATACTCAAAATTTTTCTTGCATACAAATTACCTTAAAAGTATTTTGAACGACTACTTACTAGTAACAGAGCCTGTTGGTCCGGTTGGTCCTACAATACTCTCACCAGAATCCCCCTTCTCTCCTGTCGGCCCAGTGGGCCCCGTGGGTCCTACAGAACCCGTCTGACCCGTGTTACCAGGGGGCCCCATAACCCCCGTGTCTCCTTTTAAACCTTGCGGACCTAAAACGATATTAATGTGGGTCGTCTGTAGTGTTTCGTTTGAAACTACTTAGACTGTTTGTTTAAGTGAGAGGGTGAACAGCATAACGCCAATTGGGTATCTTCACAAAATTTTTGCTTTCTGTAAAGTCTTTTTATTTTTGATAAATACCTTGCGTGCAGCTCACCTGTAGCTCCCGTTGCTCCAGCCGTCCCATTCACTCCGGGTGTGCCAGGAACCCCGTCTACTCCATCCAATCCAGGAAGTCCATTCAAGCCAGTCGGTCCTGTTACACCAACCGCTCCCTTCATACCAACGTCACCTTTTGGGCCAGGAGGTCCTTGGGGACCCGGATTTCCGTCTCTACCGTCCACTCCTGATGCACCAATGGCCCCCTTCATTCCCGTTAACCCTGCAGGACCCGTGGCTCCAGTAGGCCCCGCTGGCCCCGGCAACCCACCTATGCCGTCAAGTCCATCCAGTCCGTCCGGACCTGTGGGCCCAGTCGGTCCTGTTGGTCCCTGGCCCCTGCCTAGATAACCAGAGCGATGTTTTCAAGTTTAAGGCTTAGGTTAAAACAATATCGAAGGGATCACGTTGTAATCTTTTAAAAAAGTTTGCTTACGTGATAGTAAGATGTGAACTTTGGTGAAGGGTAAGCGGTTTGTGCAATTTTAGGTTGTTACGATATTCATGATTTGCACCGAGTCGCTGAATCCCATATTCTAGCAGGTCCACCATTTCGAAAAGCTGGACGTTGTCCATCTCTCTCACAGTTCATCTCTCCCAGGTACCGATAGTATACTGCAAAACTGAGCACATAAAGCATGCTTCTTGGAGTTCTGTGCCTCTGTGTATTTATTTTACCCCCCCCCAACCCTCCTTTGTACCGGTAAGAGAATGATTTTGAGTGAATGAGTGCTATTTGAGCCCATATCTGATCTGGAAAATGGTGCCCACTAACACTCTATCTACCAGGGCCACAGATTGATTTTTCACTACATACTCACGGATGTATTTCTGGCTAATTCTGTTTCTGGCACGGCAGAGAAAATCGTCATGAATTAGCGGAGACATTTGCGTAAATATCCAGTGAAAATTAATCTGTGGGCCTGGTAGAGGATAGTACCTCCTCATATTAGTCCGAACACTGAGGCATCTCACGCGAACGTCTCAGATGTCGAATCAAACATGTCGCAAATTGACTTGTGGATATGGCAACAGAAATGAGAATTTAATGAAGAACAAATCTGATGGTTAATTAGCAAGATCACACTTACCAATAGCGATACATAAAGCGCTGGTCAGCCATATCTCTCGCAGTCTCATGCCTGTGAAATAATTACGCTAGTGCAGTGGACCAATTCTAAAAAGTCAAGAAAAGTGAAGAAACTATGAGCAGTTGGACATTGTACCTATTTTCATAACTAAATTACCAGGATGAAAAATAACACCCTGTATGTGCCTGGGGTAACTTCTTTCTGAAATAGTATGGGCACTGAGCAAGATCGAGAAAGGTGGAAAACACCCTTAGATAGACCCCTTACATGGCGACCAAACGACTATGATATCCAATAATGCATTAATTGCATAGGGATACAGACACCATTCAACTTCTTTCCATGAAAAAAATAGAGGATAGAAACATAAAATTTGAGACTTACCTCATCAGATAGGACTACCTTTTGCCTCTCGTCGTGTCTGCAGTCAAGCCAGAATGACGCACCAGCTGGTTTATGTCCCTCCTTTTCCTCCAGGTCACAACGCCCCAGCACCCGATTGTTTTTCGGCTTCACAATGAAGATGTAAGAGAAGATAACACACAGGATCGAAAACGATGGTCAACTTACCGTGAGCATCTATCTCTCAATAGATTTTATCTCAGGTAAAATCTTCAACCTGACCATGGCTTGGACTCGTTAGACCACTTGCTTTGACACAGATAATTGGCAGACATTTCTTACAGCTGGATGGAGATGATGCCACATATTTTCAAAGGGGCAATTTATATAAATATGAAGACAAATGCTTCGGTTTTTTCCTGTTGTGCATCCTGTCTTTGAAATTTCTCAAATCCGAATATTCTAACGTTTGTTTTCTGCCCAGCTAGCATTTTCAGAGGAAACTTATATTTTTTATGTGTGTGTTTTTATGTATGTGTGTGTTTATGTAATACATGTATGTGTAGAAAAAGTCCAACCCCAGCACAGCTTCAAAAGGCACACACACCATTCTTTCTGCAATTTGTATCTGCATAACATGCAATACTTAGCTAGAATTAGCAGTGGTGATACACATTGGTCTTGGTTTTCGTATGTCTTTGCACGAGTTTGACAATGCACGATTTCCACAGATTGTTGAATTATTTAATGATTCAAGGAGTTTCACAATGAAGATGATTGATTGTAGTCAGGACCACAATATCCTAAACAAAATCCTACAAAATACTACATTGTCGCAACTACTGCAGCGAGGCCATAGCACCATGGCATCACGGACTGCGGGTACTTTTCCCAATCTGCATGTTTCTGTTTTGATATAAATATCCAAAACTTGTCTTGAAAAGCAAGCGTGGTTGTTATTGTTGAAAGACCCTGTCAAAGGTGTATAGGTCCCTCGATAATGATTGATATTTCAAAATAATTTTAAAATGCTTTAGAAATTTCCCTCTTACTTTTTGTTTTCACAAAAAAAGAAAGAAAACAAACTTCAAAAATGCGATTTATATATTTTATTTAATGCATCAGAGAAAAACAAATATTCTGTACTTCTTTCAAGTAGCTTATCGGTGACCTTTCTATTCAGATTTAGATTGGTCAATTGGTTGGAAGAAGCTGCTGGGTCAAAAATGCAATTGATTGTCACACATCCAGTTTTCTTGCATGGAGGTGTCAATTTTCTCTCCTAACAAGGACAGCCTTTAATTATCTTGACAACTTTCTCTAGGCGTTGGTATAAGGGTATTGAATTGACGAGCCAAATATTTAAAGCCAACTTGGAAGCAAGTTCCCCTTCATTTTCAAGAAATACAGGTAATTACAATTTTGAAATAAGAATAAATGGCGACACGCGTTTGGATGCACACGGCAAATGGGTTGGAAAAGCGATAATGGTGATAATAATGTTAATGACGATGACTATGATGGGGGAGACAAGTGCGAATATATAAGCCATTCGGCAGCTCTTTTTTTTTTCTCTCGTTATGTTTTCTTACTGCCCATAACAATGTTTTCGACATTATCGCAAGCGAGAGTGCCAAATATTTAGTAGTGCTTACAAATTTGTTGTATGAAGGAGTCAGCAAGTCTTTGAAACAAAAGCACATATGCCTGAACAGTCCCTGTAAGACAAGTTATGGTATTATTATACGTTATATTTTCCTGAGATATGCATTGCTATTTATGTAGGAGAAAATACTCATAAAAATTTAACATATGAGTCACCTGAATTACGAACACTTTTTGGTAATATTTGCGTAAGTCATACTCTTGCTCTCTCTGCTGTATTTATAGTAGCCTCCATGGAATCGACAACGATAATAATAATAATAATAATAATAATAATAATAATAATAATGATAATGATATAGTTTTATAAACTACTGAGTATGAGATATCTTATTTCTTTTAAGGCATGACTGAAACCATTTGCTCGTGCTTCAAGGTGCCACATGATGAGCTTCTCCAGAAGGTTAACTACTTCGGCTACATCAGGCTCCTGGGCCCAGAGTTCAATAATACTAGTATAATTTCCATCTTTGTGAATGTCTGTTCCCTCGTTATTTATGTATTTTTCTAGTTTCTCTAGAGCAACTGATCGTAGAGCATTGTTTATTATCTAAACCGTGTATGCATTAACAAGGAGAATAGAATAGGATGGCGGTTTCATATACTGGTATTAATCTGTATGTACGGTGTAATTAGTTGCTGAAGTAGGCCAAAAAGTCAAGCACATTTATCGCCATTTATTTTGGAACCAACATACCAGAGTGCCTTCTACAGATGTACATTGATGTTCCACATTTACAAAAATAAATAAATAAATAAATAAATAAATAAATAAATAAATAAATAAAAATAAATAAATTAAGAATGGTATTCCATGGCGTAATCGGTAGAGACATACAATTAGCAGCGACAGAAGTCAGTAGGTCGCAATGAGCATGTTTTCTTCCGACAGTATTCTAGCTACCTTCCAGAATGACAGTATAGCACATATCTACGTCAGTTTTGTGATTTTAGACATAGATCCTTTGGTTAATTCCGCCTGAACCCAAGATCCCGCATGATACAAGCAATATTCGCTAAAATAATCGATATACTATGTGATATGCAACGCACTGCACCTATTTTATTTTAGAAAAAGAGTTGCAGTTAACCACATTATGAATAAACTTGAAAAGTCCGGAAATAAACTGAATACAACTAAAAGACAAGATACCGTTTTGATAATCAACCCATAACTCCAAACATTGGCATATTTGTATGTGCACGCTGATGTCTAAAGCTTAAGCTAACTTATTGCAAGTGTATTTTTAAACGTCAGTGCGATATTGGACCTCGTATGACCCCGAATCAAGATTAAATGTATAAATGCTTCATTCCGAAAATTTCACCTATACGCGTATTATAACTAACCAAGTAAAGAGAGAGAGAAAGAAAGATGCGCATGATGGTCACATGACAGAATAAAAGACCCGTAGCTCGGAGGTCATGTCTATGCTATTCTTCGTCTTTTCCTTGGATTAAATACCCGGTGCCTTTCCTCATCCAAGCAAAAAAGTTTATTGGGTCCTAGATCCAAGTGAAGAAATTGGTACCAACAGGATCTGCTGGGGAGCTACATGCGATAGAGAAGCGTCTTATCCATGAAAATGGAAATACTCTGTCGATTGACACAATAAAAACCAAAGATGATACGTATAGACGTAGCAACTACCGATATACTTTTATTGGGCTGCCTTATTGTATATGGACGTATAAATTTTCATTAGTCAAGATATCTCACACTAAAATATAGTCTGTTATTTATTGTGTTGAATTTTTCAATCAAAGTTTTAAAGACCGTTGTCTGCCAATAATTCCCCCTTTTTTTAATTAATCAACATTAGTTTCATTTTGCAGTGCAAGTTGTTCCGATCTATATTCTTTGACATTTTTGTCCCTGAAGAGCCTCTATGTGCTATCACCTGTTTCGATGTTTTAAATAATTCACCCAGTTTGAATATAGTCCTATAAATATATGAGCGGTTTATGTATAGAAAAATGAAATAAAATACCACACCTATTTTTTCACGTCACCACTGACTTTAAAAAAATTCAACTAATAACCTTCTAATCACAAGTTGATAATTGATGAATGCAGGGAATAGTTTTCGACTGCGTAGATAATTTTCTGCTATAGGGTTGATGTAAACCAACATCTAAATTATATATTTTTTCACGAAAGATAGAATCAAGGAGAATATTTAATCACTTGTAAATCACTGATATTTTCCCTATAATATATAAATACCTTTCATCAATTTTTTTTTTAAATTTAAATCAAAGAAACCTACCTCTAGTGTATATCCTTTACTATTTCACTGTTTATTGTCTTTTTCTGTATCTTTCAGTTATTTGAGAAGTACCGGTATGTGTCACATAACATGAGCGTGAAAACAGAAAACCATGTGGTGTCGTCGGTCAGAGCACCGAGCTCGTGGATCTGATCACATCATCCACCCCCTCGTATATGTCGGGCCCTATAGTAAGTACCAGAACAACAGGAGGCCTCGCATTTACTCCTGCGGCACTAGTACTTAGTGTTGAGCCCTGGTGGTGGGGGATATAAACAGCAGAAAACGCAGCGTTTTCTGCGGATTCTCGTGCCCTATGTTGCCTCGAATTATAATGCAATATTGCACCACCAATAATTCCAGCGTTTTTTATTAAGAGCGAGGCGCGCCTGAGTCATGTTGGGTGCTTGGACCCAAACGTTTTTCGCGGGAGCTAGGGTTGTGTGAACCTACCAGGCGATAGTAAGCAGTAGAGTGCAGGTAATAAGTTGAACCAGCGTTACCTGCGGCACTACTACTTAGTACCGATGGCTGCGATGTTGTATCGGTTACATCAACGCAACTTGTTCTCGAGGTCATTCGCGGTTGGTTCAGTGTCCAGCGAGTTCGAGGCATGGCCGGTTACGTGCACTCCGCTTCGTTAAATTTCGAAAAGAAAATTGGACATATGTTTTGTCGTCTATCCTTGCTTTCGACAGCTACTGTGTGAGACTGCTGACGTGTCTGCCTGACGATATTCCCAGTATCATTTGGGAAACGGTGATATGATCAGGGTAGAGAATAAACTCCTAGTTTTATGCAGGTCCTCACAATGTGACAAAGCTTTTTTCAAGACCAGGAAAATTTTAAAAGGGAAATACTGGTAGTATAGTCCATGTCAGAAAACGAGCTGTTGTTTTCAAAAATCGATAAAATCAACTGTTCACGCAGCATGAGGGGCTGTAATTTCACCTTTGTTGAATCTCACTTCTGCTGATGTCTTTTTCGAGTATCTGGTTCCAGTTACCGCCTTACAGCTGACAAAGTTACCAAAAAGCCTCCTAAAAGTTGAGCAATCGAACAATGATGGTGTACCTTGTTATCGGTTTTCGATCCCAACTAAAGCCCCAGCTCTCATCCTGAGCTACTGGCAGATACACTGAACTACTACCCATTGGAACGACCCATTTAAACACCATATCCTCAGTCATTGCAGAGGAAAATCAACCGATTATACGTACTAATAAAGAGATAATAGCAACTCTACAATTGAATGATTTGCTAAATGGCAGAGAAGCAACTACTGAAATACATTATTCTATTAGTTTCAAATTACCGTCGGACAAGAGACTGCCTGGTCTTAATTAATCTTTGTAGCAGAGAGAGGTCGCACGTGCCTGAATATGAGTGAACAAATAATATTAAAATAATAAATCGAGGTGTAAAAGATAGGAAATTCGTTATCTCACTACGTCCCTTCACCCCATCCCTCTTTCTGCTCCCCCATCCCCCATTAATTTCGATTTAATTCGTCAGTGGTTTTAAAGAATTTCGTCTTCTTCAGTACTAAGAACTCTGTCTCCTGTTGATCTATGTGACAAGTATATGATTGTCATGATCCCCCTTATAGTTATCGTCTGAGGTCGATGTGTCAGACATGTCTGTCGGTTATGAGCGTTATAAAGAGCATTGTTCATATGTCCATGCCCATTATAACGGTCACAACGACCAGATCATGGGTACTGTTTTTGTTGTTGTTGAACGTTTGCTGATCTGGAAACCAATGGGGAAAAAGGTGTTGTTAGTCACTAGCGGATGTTTTTAACCAAACAAAAATTTAGTCACAACGTCATATGAAATTAATGTATAATAAAGTCATTCATGCATAAGATATAAATATTCCAAGTTACTTCCAAATCTTGCCAATATTTCTTATTTCTTCTTCGTGGGTTTTAAAGTTGAAAGTGACATTAAGTTAAAAAATACAATATGCAATATTTAACTCAAATTTATAAACGTTCTGCTGTAGGTAATGTTTAAGAATTATGGCCAGGGCCTAAGGTTAAACAAGAATTATGAAAATTGAACGGGGAATATTGCTAAAAAATATGCCCCTATATCTTTGCAATATGTGGCATATAAAGCTATCATCACTATACATGTATGCGAAAATACATTTATGTCATATTCAACAAACAAACAAACAAATAAATGAAAACAATGGTTATTAGCACATTCTATTGCAAAGGACACCCCAAAAGACCGTATTTTTTTAATATCCACATTTTAGGTAAACTAGCTAGTTTCGAAAAACATTTTACTCGATTCAAAACTCCATTGTTACCGGTTAATCTCCATTGAAAATTTGTGTGATTTCTTTTAAAAGTGAATGTTGTGCAGTTCGGCATACCCCTAATATTGCTAGGTCAAAGTTTTCCAAAATATATCACGCACCCCTAAAATTTTTTCCGAGTTTTTATATTACTTTGAAATTAATATGTGCATCCCAACAAAATAGATCGTCTGCTGTTGTCGCATGTCATTTGGCGCCCGCATATGAGAGACACACTTATTTTGCATTATTCAAGAGCTTGGCGACTACTCACAGGACAAAAGGTATATGATGATAAACTAGTACCTTTTGAGACTGAGAATATTGCTCCAAAAAGTGTCGCTCTGTCCCAAGTCTCAAATTCTTTACTGATATGTACTTCTATTCGTAACTTTAGCCAACCGAAAAGAATATGGTAATTCCAAAACCAAACCAAAGATCAACCATGGGAGTAAATTTTCTCTCTATTTCTTTTTATATCTTTAATATTTATTTCATTGCAATAGATGACTTAATGTGGATCAAAACAAATGTTCAATTACTACAGAATACACACAAATGTGAAGTTGTGACCGACCAAGCAGTGCAAATAGCACAATGCCTTGAGATCTACGAAGACAGCGAGGCTCAAGTGTTAGGTTACACTTAATATTAACTACGACCTGTATTGTCTGCATTCGCTGAAATTACAACCGTTACTGGAGTAATATTTCCTTCATTTGAAGAAAGGCAGAGGAATTATGCAAATCGACACAGTTAAGTTGATTAAAATAGGTACTTTGTGCACCTGGAATATAGAAGAAAAAAGTGGCTTTAATGAGGACAGCTTGTTAAACTAGAAGTACTCGACGACAGACGTTCATCTTTCGCTAGCATCACGTGTGTTACACGAGTGGTAATTGTTGCAGTGTTGTAGTACACTTAGGTCACATTGATTTAATGCATAACGATAATAACCGAAAGAAACCTAATGAAACGAAGTATAGAAAAAAATTAAATTATTATTTTTGATTACTTCCACTGAGGAAAATTCTCTCTAAAACCATACCAAGTGTCCACCTTTACATTTTCTTTTAACATTAAGTAAACTCACCGACCTTAACTTGTTAAGACACTCATACGTGTAGATCCCATTATGCCGTTGTCCCTTATTCTTAGCATCTTAAAGTCCTCAGCCCTTTAATCACTATGTCAAATATGGGGGCTTTCCGAGGCCTGCCTCCCGTCCTTTACACCACTCGAGTCCAAATGTTGCACCGCTGGCCTTACTTATGCTTAAAGGTACCAAGAAATAGATTTTCCTTTGTATCGTAAGATTAACTCCTTGTTTGCAATCTGTTTTTCCCATCATCCGTCATCAAACCCGTATACTGAGTGTCATGAGGCGTTCGATTCACCCGCCATCATGATAACCACGCGCAGGTGCCACGCGCCGAGGGTCAAAGAGGGCCACCTGGCCGACATAAACTGACACCTATTTTTGATTGAATGGACACTCGCATTATTGCCCATCACGATCTATCAGGCTCGGTTCTCTACCTATCTCGTGTCCGATGAAATATCAAAAACAGTTCTTCAGACGTTTTGCTTTGTATATTGAATCACTCAACCTTACCCTACGGGTTCTTAATAATGCAAAACAGAGAAATGTAATATAAAAGTTGTTGCGTAAGGATAATGTTAAATAATATGAAGTCCTTCATTACACGCCTTTAAGTATAAATGTGCTAAATTTACTATCTGTATCTTTGTACATGTTAAATATATATTTCTAAACATAATTTATGTTATCATTTTCACCTGTTAATTTTTGTGTCTTAATGCGGACATGCATACAGCATTATCACACTGATGAAATGTTTGAGGACAGTATCATTTTATTTGCCAGCTTGACGCATATTTAGCAATAGTGTATTTAAAATCTTGGTGTTAAGTTAATATTAAGAGCATCTCGATTTTTATGCAACTAACTGCACCGAACAATGTTTCTATCTACCTTACTTCATTATTGAAAGA
>NW_019774015.1:6553-26827 GCF_001039355.2 Lingula anatina
AGTGTGGTCACACTACATGTTTATGAAAGTACGTTGAATCAAGGAGTTATAAGTTATGGCCCTGATAATGGGTTGACACTCACCGCGTTAGCTGCGACAATGATTATTTCTTCACAGCGATTTATTCATTCAATTATTAAATCATAATTTATTTATTATTTATTAATTTAATTTAATGATTTAAATCATCTAATTTTTATCTATTTTTTATTTGATTCTTAATGTAACCTAATTATTTACTTTATTCTTTAAATAATATTTTTATTTATTTATTTATCAAGCCCGTAGCCAGCAATTTTAAAGGGGGAGTGTCTTTTTCTGAAAAAGTGGACCTTTTACCGAAAAATCCCCATGTACTTATGTCAAACTTTACCCAGAGTGGGCCTTTTTTAAGCAAAAGGGTTTTTTTTTTCGATCCTCCCGAACTCCCCCTGGCTGTGGGCCTGTTTATTTATTTATTTATTAAGACTTTCTATTATTATCCTTTTACGGATTCGCTCTATTATTTTATATAAAATGTAACTTAATGTAGTAATTGAGGCAACACGCCAGCTTGTAATGTGAATAAATTGTTTTAATAATGTTTCTTTCTTTGTTATCTCTAAACAGTAATGTATTTTTACACAGGTAGCGATGATGGAAATTTGTGTACGCAGCATCTTTAAACTTTTTGAGACGGGGTGATTTGTTGATCATGCTGATGTACGATGTTGATGCATGTCTATCAAATTCAATTTTTGACCACAGAACACTTCATGTTGAATTAAAAAACTGATACTAAATTAAACTAGCAGTTTTCTTGCAACACTTAAAACATGATCAGCTGCGTGTGCCAAGCTAGTGAACAAAAGGATAGGTGGCCACGGGAGTATAATCCTATCGCCGCAACAAACAATGGGCACTTTCTGGCTGATGTACATGTATCCTGCTGTTAATTACACCTAGTCACAGCGGATTGTCGCGCTCGCGCTGGACCACAGAAACAGGCGTCATGGGGTTCACTCGCCTAAGGTATTGTGTGTTATTACGTCTAAACTATTGTGTTTTGGCGTTCGAATTTTGAAGGGATTAGACGGCTCTCCATTGTTTGTCCGCCCACTTCTATTCATAGTATAGGGATTAAAACCTTTCTGACGTTTTTAAAACGTCGTACAACGGAAACTTAATTTTTATTACTACTGTATTTTGGCAGTCAAAGCAGTTCGATGGCTTTTTATTTTTGTGCTTTATTGGGTTAAGTCTGTGTCCAAATGAAGAAAACGATGGGTAGATGACCTTAGATTGCATATTCATATGAAATTGTATCACGACTGGTTAAAATATAGGAAGGGCCACAAGAGTAAATATTACTATTTTTTTTATTGCTGCGCATTCCCAGCTGTAGCAACATGTTTCACGAAACTTCAGACGGCAACCACAGGTTTTTTTTAATTACTGTGGATTCTGGCTCATTTTGAATGGAACATTTATGACCTAACTATTGTCCACATTTTTACAATTACAACATTCTGTTATCTACATAATTGTCCTTTAATATGGAACTATTTCCAAATATATTTTTCTCTCTTTATTCCTGAATTATCAATGAAAACCGTGATTTAAATGAAAACCAAGATGTCTTGTCAGCATCTTGTATAATATGTAGTGTCTATTTCGAGATGGCGATTCCTGAATTGGAACCATAGGTAGATCATAACAAAAGCAATGTATTTTTTAAGTAATTTAACAGCCATTGCATACGTTATTTGGTTCTCTTTATTTTGTAAATTATCCTCTTAGAGTGAGGTTTGCTAAATAATCGCCTAGTCAGACAAAAGTCCATTAGTTCCCCTTGCTGAAGTTACGCTTCTCAAGAGAATAATGTCAGAAAGATTGTATTCTCTTGAGAAAGATAGTAGTCTCAACAGAATACTATCTTTCTGACAGGTTTTCTGAGTTTGATCTTAGTCGGTCTTAAATTACTCCTAGTTTTTGTCGGTTCAGATTTGTCAGTTGTACCAGTGGACTGTTAAAGCAGAGAGTGATTTGTGTCCTCATATTTTAAATAGGGTTCACATCAGGGGATCTTGGGTGTCTGTTAGAGGCCAAGGTAGCTAGCTGCTCAATTACATGTTTTTGGAAGTAATCTTTGTGAAGGAGCAATAATTAAGATAGAGACAATTTATCGCAGAGGTTTATTTATGGCGATTTTACAAATTGGAAATGGATAAATGCGAATTTGGAAAATAATTTGTGTTTATATATAATTTGAATATATTGTATTGTATCTGAATACAGAACAGTGTGTTATTCGTATTTTTTCTGTTATTTTAATTACAGGTTAGCGTGTGACCCAGTTTCAATAAAAATGTTTTCCATCAAATTGGGACTGTTGCTGCTTTCAGGTGTTCTAACCTTTGATTCGTCATATGGAGTGAAGGTAATTCTTTAGTCTAATAATTTTCTTTCAAAACCGACTAAAAATGATGTGCTCGAAAGTGGAGAGAGCCTCCTTAAATAATAAAAGCCTATAATGACGGTTGAGGTCATCATGTAGTTCAATACACAGAAAGACTTCAATGTAGCATGATGTTGCAATCATAATAAGCCCTCAATGTTTTAGTTCATCTCTTCTACAAGCAAGAGTGGTAAGTTTACATGTTTCAAGTGCCCCATCTTAGGGCAGCTCTGGGAATATAATCTTACATGCACTAATCTGGATGGATTCAATTTTATCAACTTGTTGTTGTGTGAGACCTGGGTGCCACACCTGACATGCATATTCTAATGTAGGTTTGATTACTGATGTGTAAAAGCTTGCAAGTTCATTGGTTGGAATACCCGCTCTTTTTAGAAGTTTAAGATTGTGTAGCCTTTTACTTGCTTTTTTTACAAATATCACAGATGTGACCTTCCCACCTCAAATCACTACTGATCCTAACCCCTAAGAAGACAGCGGACCCCACTCTCTCAATCCTTTGATTATCTACTAGTAAGGGTGTAGTTTTGTGTCCTTTTTTGGAGATATCAAATATGATCTCTTTGGTCTTGGTAGTATTTATTGTTAGTTTATAAGCATGGGACCAGAGAGTGAGCTCTGTTGTTGCATCAGGGAGATTGTCTCGCAGTTTGGTATTCCCGTAGCTTAGAATTGTGGTGTCATCTACATATTTGAATGTGTCACATTTGGTGCTCAGATCGTTAATCATAATGACAAATAATACTGGACCCAGTTTTGTGCCTTGTGGTACACCAGCATTAATGCGTTGCCAGTCAGATTTTACACTACCTATCTTTACACTTTGTTTCCTCTCAGTTAGGAAGCTGTAAATCCAGTTTGAAATAATTCCTGGGATACCTAATTCAGACAGTTTTTGATAAAGCAGGGTGTGGTCTATTCTATCGAATGCTTTAGTATAATCAACCGAAAGCATTCTGGCATATTGTCCTAGAGTGTCAGTCTGCCTTGCAATAAGGTCAATAGCTTCGATCAGTGCGTATGTCGTGCAGCTCCCTTTCATGCTGCCGAAATGCCTAAGGTCAATCTTATTGGTCACAATGTCCCAAATCCAATTAACAATAAAACCCTCTAATAACTTAGAGAGCACTGGAGTTAGAGATATGGGTCTGATGTATGTCTCTATGGACTTTGGAGGAATGCACTTAGGTAGTGGTGACACATATGCATGTTTCCAGAGTGGTGGAAACTGATGAGTTGAATATAGCACATACTGGGGCAGCTAGGTAACCTGCTAGGTCATGTAGGATCTAGTTAGGAATTTCGTCGGGAGTGTACGTTTACTTGGAGTAAGGTTTTTTCGACATCTTGATTTGTGATGATATATGTGGCTGGTACAGGGTCTGCTGCTTCCACGTGTTTCGGTTCAAGCGGCACAAAGTCATTTGTAACATATTGTAGGAAAGTATTTATTTTCTGGGCTAATAAGCTGAAATCACCATTGCACTCCCTGTTAGCCAAGCGCAGTAAGGAATTATTTTGTGTTGTTTGCCCTGTAAGTAACTTAATGTCTTTCCACCACTGCCTTGATGTACCGTCAGACAGGTCTTTCAGTTTCCCTTCATAGAAGGGCTTTCGCTAAACGTAGCCAAATTTAGGCCACCAAAATACAGACACTGTTTTATTGTTATTTGCAGATTACATATCTAGATTCCTATGTATGCAAAGTAAAGCAATAATATTTTCTCATATGAACGGTTTTATATAAATTTGTATTTCACACTCAATGATTATTGAATATAGTTTAAATTGGTTGTCACTTTTGTTTTAGAAATCTTAACAGTACAGAGTTCATATAAGAATGTCCTCAAACAATCTGAAAGTTCTTTTCCTTCTTATGGTCATTCAAACTATCTGCTCTTCGAATATGGTGATGGTACGTCCAGACACGAATTTGTTATTGTCTTTTAAATAGTTTAAGTAGCTAAACTTCTGTATAATGGGTGTCGTTAACGGCTACTATGAACAGGTAATGGACATCAAAGTGCGGAAGTTAAATGACAGGGGTTAATTTGTTATAAGAAATACAGTACATTTTGTAACGCATAGACATTTATAAATGATACTACAGTGTATAACTGAGAGAGCTCAACATATAACAGGATAATAGCGCAGGGAAATCTTCAAAGGGTGATGTTATACACGAGAACGGCAAGGAACAACGAGAATCACTTGGTCATTGGTGCTTGGCGCAATGATCAAGCCCGCTTTACACTGGACGGCTTCCTTCAGTGTAAAGGGGGTTTATGTGATAAGGTGAAACATGGGCAATGTTTTGTTCATGTTATGTTTGTTTTATTATTTTTTGTTTGTTTATTTTAGAACTCCAAAAGTAACTTTAGTGCACACTGGATTATCAAGTACAAACAATTCTTTGATATCATGGACGTTGATGAAAATGGCATGGTGACTGAAGAAGAATACGTCGATTTAACAACCGAGCGAGCTCAACAAGTCCTCCCATCTTGGAGAGCCATGGCATTAAATGGTTTATTGTACAGTGCCTTTCATCTATGGTGGTCAAATGAATTTACCAACTATTCAAAATACTTCACATTTCAAGAAATGCTTCGGTCTGAAGAGATGGAAGTCCCTATTACAAGAGAAGAGATCGTCAGAAAAGCAGAAGATTGGCTTGGCGCGTTTGATCTCGACTGCGATAGCAAATTG
The DNA here is from genome assembly GCF_001039355.2 of Lingula anatina. The sequence continues at coordinate 11,721 of NW_019774015.1, forward strand.
ATGGTAGATGAGTTTTCCAACTTCCTTACTACTTTCCGCAACACTGCTAAGGTTCAAGAAATATTTGATGTCATTGATTGGAATAATGATGGTGTGATTGATACCAACGAGTTCATAGACGGTGCCGAGGACTACTGGGTTGGTCAAGGGCCAAGCCCTTCTGTTGTCTTTTTAGGCACTCGTTATTAAGCCGGCGATTATAAAGAGGTACCCATTTAAATCAGGCCTGGTCCTTTAGATAACATTTTACCTTTTGAGTTTCTAAACGTGTATGCACTCGCTTAGTTTTAGCCTTTTTTAGTTGGGTGCGCTAGCTGTTGTTGTGTGTTTAAGGAAAGGCAGTTGCCTTATGTAGTGGGAATTTTTGTCCAGAAAAAAAAAAAAAAAAAAGTTTCAACGCTTCAATCAGTTCTTTTTTCCCTGTAAATTGGTTCTCCTCGGAACAGTACTACTGCCAGGGAGGCAGAGATAAGGCATGTCCGCATTGAATTTAAACCATTAATTGGCTCTACTCTTTGCCTGGTTTATCATGAACATGCTTGTCTTATTCAGAATAAACAATTGAATCAACCCGTCTGACCCGCGTGTCTCTCTGGCTGTGCTCTCTTCATTTAGATTTATTTGGAAATTTTCGTGTACATATACGACTATATCCTTAGGATCATGTTATTTTACGACTATAGCCTTAGGATCATAGCATGGCTATTTTACATATGGAGTTGATGCATGGAACATGGATGCTCTGCCCCGAGAGCTATAATTTCTACTCTAGTACATGTATAAAACTAATAAAGTTACTTATATAAATAAAAAGACGTGGGATATACTGGCAGTGTAATGTTTTGTTTGATGTGACACGTGTGTCTGTCAAACCCAAAATCGAACAATCCAACACATATGGCGCAAATTAAAACGGTTGTCATCTTCCGAGAATATTCTACATATTACATATTTCACTGCGCGTGTCAAGCAGTTGCGACAGGAGACCTTTTGGTCACACAAATATACAAAAGAGGCATTACTACTCAGCTGACCGAATAGCCAGACCGGTTATCTTATCTGTTTTCATGTGGTTTCATCTGACCTAATTAATTGATAAAGCACATTTTGTTGATCAAGCAATAGTGAACAGTCTAAGTCGTGATGGACAAATCGCATGTTTTGTTTTACCAAGAATTTGGCGATAAATGGCTTCAAAGAATCCATGAATCCTAACATTAGAAATAATAAGGTGAATAACACATTTCTACACTTGGCAGTCTGTATTACAATTAATTTTATTAGGAGAATAACAATAAATAAAGTCAACATCCGCTTACGACAGGTAAAGATGTGTCTGCCGAATGTAAGCCACATAAAGCATCATTTTCATCACCAAAATACAATTAATTATACTGGATATGATTAGCACGATTCACTGCTGTAAATTTTTGTAGATTGTAGTGAAGTGATGCAGGCAGATCATTAAGTATTCAGCTGCCAGTATTCATCTATCTATCTATCTATCTGTTTATCTATCCATCACAAAAGAGACAGTCTGCTTTAACGATGTTCAAATGTTTGGCAACAGGATGTCCTAGTTTGTCTTATAGCCCGTATTAAATGTAGTTTGTTATTTACATCCAGTTGTACAAATGATGCTTTTAGAAATGGAGGTAGCATGTCGGATAAGGGACTAATAATGTTCATCCCGACAATACTGCAAAATGATCGTATTTAAATACATCACGCTTACTTAAACAAGACATAACATAAGACTGGGTTCTAAGAGAAACAACAGACATCTGGTAAGTAAAGCTAAATACAAATGCATGTTGAGGGATAAAGTCGGTATTGTCAACAACTTCAGTCATTTCAACAACTTGATTTAACAAGGTAAAATTTAAGTTGATAAACCTGATAAATCTGAATTTTTTATGATCATGATACCGTATAACATTGCACTGTTTGTGTGCTGTAAACGTCGCCATCATGGGCCTAACAAAATGCAGATCCTGTTTAATAGGTAATTGTAGATTTCGTATCGCGGTTCCTATGTATGCAAAGCAAAAAAGCAAAGATATTTTCCTATGTGAAGGGTGTTACGTAAACTTGTATTTCACACTCGATGAATATTGTTGAATATAGCTTAAGTTGGTTGTTACATTTGTTTTAGAAATCTTTACACCATAGAGTTCATAAGCATGTCCCCAAACAATCTGAAAGTTCTGCTTCTTCTATTGGTCGTTCAAACTAACTGTTCTTCGAACATGGTAAAGGTAGGTCCAGACACGAATTAGTTATAGTCTTTTGAATATTTTAAGAAGTTAGTTTAAATCAGGTGTCTACAAGAATCGTAAATGGATAAACAGTTAAGGGGCAAGAAGGTGCGGCAGTTAAAGGACGGGTTAAATATGTCATAAGGAACATAAATTACATTCCGTACTTATAGAAAATTATAAATGATACATGTACTTCAGTGTACTATTGTATGTAGACCCCATTATATAACAGGATAATAGCGCAGGATAAATTTCAAAACATAATGTTATAAACGCAACCTGCAAGTAACCACGCTTGTCACTTGGTCTTTGGTGTTTGGCGTAATGATAGTGATAGGGTTCTGCTATAAAAACAAACAAAGTTTGGATGAACAATAGGCAATGTATGTTTTATATTTTTTTTTAATTTAGAACATCAAAGAATCTTTTAGTGCGCACTGGATTCTAAAATACAAAGAATTCTTTGATATAATGGACGTTGATGAAAATGGCATGGTGACAGAAGAGGAATTTATCTATTCAACAACAGAGCGAGCTGAACAAGTTCTTCCATCTTGGCGAGCCATGGCGGTGAATGGTATATTGTCTAGTGCATATCATCTGTGGTGGTCAAATGAATACACCAACTATTCAAAATCCATCAAGTTTCAAGAAACGCTTCGGGCTGACGAAGTCAAACTCCTTATTAAAAGAAAAGACAACGTCAAATTCGCAAGAAATTGGCTTGGCACATTTGATCTCGACTGCGATAGCAAATTGATGGTAGACGAGTATTCCAACTTCCTTACTATTTTCCGTAACACTGCTAAGGTTCAAGATATATTTGATGTCATTGATGGGAATGAGGATGGTGTGATTGATACCAACGAGTTCATAGACAGTTTCGTGGACTACTGGGCTGGTCAAGAGCCTAGCCCATCTGATGTCTTTTTCGGCACTCGTTATTAAGCCGGCGGGTATAAAGACGTACCCCTGTAATTCAGGGCTGGCCTTTTAGAATGCATTTCACCTTTTGAATTTTTTAACCTGTATGCAATCGCTTTGTTTTTGCCTTTTGGCATTTGGGTGCCCTGTTGTTGTTGTGCGTTGTGATTTAGATATGACAGGTGTATTAAGTAGTGGTACTTTTTCCGGAAGCAGAATATCAGTTCCAACCTTTTAAATCACTTCATTTTTTCCTATACCTGTAAGATGATTCTTCTCGGAACAGTGCCAGGTAAGCAAAGCTAAGGCATGCCTAGATTGAATTTTATCCATTGGCTCTACTCTATGCTTGGTTATCATATGCATATGCATGAGTATCTTATTTAGAATAAAGAAATGAATCAACTGGTTTGACCGTCCGTGTCTCTCTCGCTATACATTTCTCTTCATCTAGGTTTAGTTAGAGGTTTTCGTGTACATATACACCTGTATATCCTTAGGATCATGGTTATTTTGCATATGATGTTGATGCATGGTACATGGACGCTTTGCCCCGAGAGCCATGGCTACTTCTCTTGTATATGTATAACAATCATAAAGTTTCTTACACGTATATTTTAAGAGGCGGGATATATACTCGCAGTATGGGGTTTAGTTTGATGTGACTTATAAGTATGTGACACCCCAAATATAATAATCAAACAGATATGTTGCAAATTGAAACGGTGGTCATCTTCCGACAATATTCTACATATAACATATCCCACTGCGCGTGTCAGGCGGTTGTACAATAACACAGTTAGGACGGGAGACCTTTAGGTCAAACAAATATACAAAAAGGACGATCCTACTCAGCCGACCGAATAGCCAGACCAGTTATCTTCTTTGTTTTCATGTGGTGTCATCAGATCTAATTGCTTTTGTTCCGGGGTATGATACTGTGAAATGCCTACTGACGCACACCTTAAAAAGTATACCTGTTAATTGATAAGGCACATTTTGTTGATAAGCAATAGTTGAGCAATAGTGAACAGTCTATGTCATGATGGACGAATCGCATGGTTATTTCTTTTACCCAAAACTTGTCGACTAATTAGGTGAATAACGCATTGCTACACTTGGCAGCCCGTAAGACAATTAATTTTAGTAGGAGAATAACAATACAGAAAGTCGACATCCGCTTACACCAGGTATAGAAGTGTCTGCAAAATGTAAGCAACATACGACATAAAGCATCATTTTCATCACCAAAATACAATTAATAATATTGGATATGATTACTATGATTGTATGATTGACTGCAGTAAATGATTGAAGATTGTAAGGAAATGGAGTAAGCAGATCATAAAGAAATTCAAGTGTCATTATCTATCTATCTATCTATCTATCTATCTTTCTATATAAAAGAGACAATCTGCTTTAGCGAATTTCAAATATTTGAGAACAGGGTGTCCTATTTGGTCGAATAGCCCGTATAAAATGCAGTTTGATGTTTTCATCCAGTGGTAGAAATTAATGCTTTTAAAAATGGAGGTGTCAGGGGATTGGTAACATGTCGAATAGGGGACACGCGTGACTGATAATACTTATACCGACAATACTGCGAAATGATTGTATTTAAATACACACTCACTTAAACAAGACATTACAATGTAATTTATTACCAAACGGTCATAAGGCCAGTTTTGAAATATGCTGCCCCTGTCTGGCACTTTGGGTTAACAAATGAATTGGATGCCTTAGTAGAAAAGTCTCAAGAAAGAGCTCTTAAGATAATTTATCCTGAACTTGAATATGACGCTGCTTGTGAACAAAGTAAACTTGAACTACTGAGTGAAAGACGGATCAATGCATGCAAAAAATTGTTTATTAGTATATCAAATGAACCGGATCATAGACTGTATTATCTTTTACAACCAAAACAAAATGTCAAATATAGGGGAACAGGAAACTTTCAAAAGACCTAGAATTAAAACCAAACGATCAATGAGTGACTTTTTAACAAGTGCCATATACAAGTTTCAGAATTAACTGATAGGCTTTTATTTTTTATTTTTTTAACTTTGCATTTTAGATATTTTGTTTTAAATGTGCTTACATATGTCTTTTAATATTCCTTTATACTTACTTACTAATGGTTTTATCCAACTATGATGCAATGATTGTAATTATCCAACCCTCGGGTTGCAAGTTTGGTAATAATAATTATTACATAAGACTGGGCTCTTTTAGAGAAGCAACAGGCATCTGGTAAGTTTAGAATTACATATTTAGGGATATAATCTGTATCGAAAGTGTTAAGAACCAGTCATTTTGACAACTTTAAGATTCAGTGTTCATGAACATTGGGATTTCAGTTGATCGAGCTCCGAAGCGTTTTTGATACCTGTACATACCTTATGATATTGTACTGTTTGCCTGCTGTAAATCTCTCGACATTGAGGCCTAGCAAAATACAGACACTGTTTTATTGTTAATTGCAGACTGCATATCTAGGTTCCTATGTAGAGTAAAGCACTGCAAGAATATGTTATGTGTGAGATAATACACTGTCACCCGAGCGATATATGCCATGACACCTCGAGCGTCAACACCACTAAAACCCAATAAAGTGACCTATATCACGCTCTAGAGATGTTATATGAAATAAACTCGTCCACGTGCGCTGGTCACCTCCCGCCAAATTCTTACGTAATTTTTGCTAAATGCTTTTCGTGGACGTTCAACTGGCGTGAAAAGTATTTAATCAATCGTCGACACTGACCATGCACGTCTCAGCTGAGCCACACCTACAGGTAGCTGGAACTGCTGCAGAAAAAAGGTCCCAAGGCAAAACCTCTACTTTTAAGTGACATTTTTGATAACAGGGAGCGTGGGGCCGGAATATAGTCAAACTAATTTTTCACAAGTGCAAAGGAGAAAGAGATTTACTTTTTTGTGATATTTCTGACAACGAGGCAGTTTCGGAATATATTCTAAATCAGACGGATGTTTATTACAAGTTCACGGGAGTAATAATTCTAGTTTTTATTGTTATTTCCCTTACGAAAATTTCCTATAGGATCCTCAAGATTTTAACTTAAAACAATTTCTTATAGGATTCTATAGGAAATCCTATAGGAAATCTTATAGGATCCTATAGGGTACCTTTCCTATAGGATTTCCTATAGGATCCTATAAGAAATTGTTTTAAGTTAAAATCTTGAGAAAAATTAAAAATTCTGGTGTTTTTTTAATGAATATGTAATAACAATGTAATAACTTAAACGACTAGGCAATTTATCGCTATAATTTGCACTACATTTTTTCCGCTCATTGTTCCTTCTTATATATAGTGAATTAACTTATGTTATATACCACAATAGCATCTGAATTACATATTTACGTTAATCTTTTCTCAACCCGCATACGCTGCTGGAAATGTGTAGAGCAGGAAGGAGGGAAGCAGTATATTGTTCGTGATATGGTACTGTTATCACTGTACAGGCAATTAACGAGAGGCCTCAAACATCCGAATTCATCAGAGTACCTCGGAACACAGGACCAACAAGGTAAGAAGCGTGATTTTCAGCAAAAAGAACACGATTGAAAGGACATTGACTCTGCATTTGAATGACAAGCTGATACTTTTTTACTTCGAGACATGCTATTTTATAATATAACGAATTTGGAAAATATTCGTGTTAATATATAATTTGAATATATTGCATTGTATTCGAATACAGAACAGTGTGTTATTCGTATTTTTTCTGTTATTTTAATTACAGGTTAGCGTGCGGCCCAGATTCAATAAAAATGTTTTCCATCAAATTTGGACCTGTGCTACTTGCAGTTGTTCTAACCTTTGATTCGTCATATGAAGTGAAGGTAATTCTTTAGTCTAATAATTTTCTTTCAAAATTGAAAATGACGTGCTCGAAATTGGAGAGAACCTCCTTAAATCATACGAGCCTATAATGGCGGTTGAGGTTATATACGTTATGATATAGCAGAATACACAGAGAGTCAACGAAATTGGTGAAATCAGAATTATATAACATATTGTTTGTAATTCAAATTAATTTAACATAAATTTAATATATTTTTATATAGCCTTTTAGCAGCAGTAGTTTTTAGTGATCACTTCAATTTAAATGAAGCATTTTTTATCCAGGTTCCACAGGACAACAACACACATTTTACTCCGTATCGACTTGCGAAATACAGAAACTTCTTTGACATCTTTGACGTAAAAAAAGACGGCGATGTTACGAAGGAAGAGTACATTGATTTGTCAACGGAGCGAGCTGCGCTGCCATCTTGGAGAGCTAAGGCAGCCTATGGCGCTATGACCATGGCTTATCAGACCTGGTGGTCGAATGAATACACCAACTATAAAACGTCTATTGCATTTGAGGATTTGTTTCCGTCTGAAGAAAAGGTTATCGGCTTTACAAGTGATCCAGTAGTCGAATGGGCTTTGGATTTTTTCCATATTGTTGACCTTGACTGCAGCGAAGAGTTAACATTAAGTGAGTACTCTAAATTCCTTGATATATTTCGTAACACGGCGAATAATAGAGCCATTTTCAATTTCATTGACAGAGATGGCAATAATGTCACTGATGCTAGGGAGTTCACATATGCGGTGAAAGATTCTACCTACGACCAAGAAGCCAACCCCGCTGCATATATTTTTGGCTTTCGAGATTAAAAAGGATTTGAGGAAAAGGGATGTCAGTGGATATCCATTAAATTTGGGTTAAGGGATAACCTTTTGATATATAATCACACTTAGTTCATGAATGGCAATTTCAATTTAAAAACGTATACACTTTAGAAGTGTTACTTTTTTTTTTCAATTTGAATTTGCAAGTAAATGCTTTAAGTATTCAAGTTGCTTTGACTTATGTAGTCTACTGGGTATTTGACTAAATGGACCCCATTCTTTCATCTTAAACCTATTTATTTTAATTCATAAATATTGTAAGTACTGGTGAGAGAAAACGAGGATACATCCTACATTTTTACGTCTAAACATTTTCATCGTTGTGTTTTTCACATTGCGATCGACCGTCTTGGAAGCACAAAAGGCTTTAAATCAATATATATATGACGTAAATTGCTCATTTTCTTACGAAACATGTTTATTATACACATGAAAGCATGCCATCTTCTTTAAGTAAATGTCAGCAAATTACCAAACTGCTATATCAAATATAGAATGCTAATATGAACCGATAGAGTATTTCTGCTGATAGTGTCTACATTAGTACATGTACATCTATATATTACTCGTGTATATATATATATATATATATATATATATATATATATATATATATATATATATATATATATATATATATATATAGGTCTTTTATATATTTAATATGTTTCAATATCCCCAGTAGATGGCCCCTATCGTCCCTTTCTGACCTTTCATAATATCCATGAAAGTATTCGGAGACATTTGTTTAGCGTGCAACCGTCCTGCAGATAAGAAGACAAGTCATGATACAGATAGATAACACATGGACATTTTAATGTTCACTGGCTATATGAAATAAAGTTCGGTGTTTACTTTTTAAGATGATGAATTATAGAACTCTTTGAATCATTCTTTGCGAAAATGAAATAAAAAGGAGACAAGCTGAATTACGTATTTTTCTGCAAACCACACAGAAAAATAGGGCATAACCAGTCAAGTTTTCGTGTACCAAGTTTCAGAACTGAACGTTCTAAAAACACCTTTATCTCTTTTTTCCTTAACAAAATTTAAGTGGTCTGTGTTTTGGAACTTGGATTGGTCTTTATTACATATCATTTATCATATCCCCTTTGCATTTATCAAACTTTTAGAGGTTTATGTTTTATGTATTTTCCAACTCAGTTTACTATTTTGTATTCTCTTTATTCTATGTTAATATTTTTAGTGGTGATTTTTTTCTCCTCTGGTTCATGGACACCTTTCAACCTTTTAATTGCTATGTATAAATGAACTTCTTATATTAAAGCCCAAGGAAGTCCATTATGACGGGTATGCTTTACTAGGACTCTGATGGCGATGAGGAACCACGTGAATCACTCAGAAAATTAGTGTTGCCCCGTGGTATTAACAATCAAGCGTGGTTATCAAAACGGCTTAGGCAGATCTGAGTCATCTGCTAGTGTCTGTCTGTCTGTGTGTCCATCCATCCATCCATCTATCTATCTGTCTATCTATCTATCTATCTATCTATCTATCTATCTATCTATCTATCTATATATATACACATCAACAAGATGTCCTAATTTGTCTCATAGCCCGTATTAAATGTAATTTGATGTTTGTTTCCATTACAAACAGATGTGTATTATGGCGTATAAAATAAATGAAGAAAAACATATCGTTGGAAGCCCGCATGACAAACCTATCTGCTACGTAAATGTTAACATACATAGAAAAACCCGACCCAGAATTAATGTTAAGAATAAAAGTCGCAGTGGGGTAGATTACACTTGATATAATCGTAATATAATGAAGATTGAATCAGAAGAAATATATAGTGTACATATATAAATATGTATAGCAGTTCACCGGAGTTAAACCAAATGCGCTAAAAACAACGGTAAACAATACAAAAAATATAAGAGCTAGAGGAACAATAAATATTCATTTTATCTGTCTTTACCAACATGTGAAGACACTCATTTCGCAGTCATAATTTTATCCAATAAAATTATTGGGAAAAGGGACATGCGCAATAATGGAAAGAATGAAGAAATACTCTGCGTAACTCGTGATGAGATTAAAGCATCGCTCTGCAAAGGACAATAACGGTTTTTATCAGAAACCAACTGCACATTCGGAGCACAAGCTTTACAGGTAAATTATCAGCATATTGTACGAAATTTCAGAAAAAAGTACTAATACTGCAAGTATTCAAGTATTTCTACTTTGAGTTGAAACAATGGATTGGTACAGTTTAGTGGTAGACAAAGCAGTTTGATGGCTTTTATGTGATTTATTCAGCTTATTTTGAAAATAATTAAGTCTGTGTCCAAATGAGGACAACGATGGGTAGTTGAAGTTGGATTGCATATTTTTATGAAATTGTATGGTATCAGAATATGGTACGAGACACGATTTTCAGAAAACGTAATAATAGTGCAAGTCTGTGTCCAAATGAAGAAGTGTTGGGTAGTTGAAGTTAGATTGCATATGCATATGAACTTGTATCACGAGTTGTTAAATTATATAGGATTGGCCACAAATATTACCATGTTTTTTTTAATTATGGTTTTAGTCAGAGAAACGGCCAGTACGTATGTTGTTTATTGCTGCACATTTCTTGCGGTAGAAACATGTTGCAATGAATTTGAGACGGCTTGCAGCTCTGAGACAACCATTATTTTTTAATTATTGTGGATTCTGTTAGTACAGTATCTTACAATTACAACATACGGTAATCAACAGAATTGTCTTTTAATATGGACCTGTTTTCAAAAACATTTTATTTACTACTTTTCTGAATTATCAAAGAACACCAAGATGTCTTGCTAGCTTCTTACAGATTATTTAGTGTCTATTACGAGACCTCAATTCCTAAATTGGAACAGTACGTAAAGTATTTCAAAAGTACATGGCTGTTTTAAGTAATAAAATGACCATTGCATACCTTATCTGGGTTTCTTTTTCTAAATTAACCTCTTAGGATGAAGATTGATTAGTAACTGCCTCGTCAGAGAAACGACCAGTAGCTCCTCTTGCTGCAGTAACGCTTTTCAAGAGACAATACCTTCCTTCTGCCAGGTTTTCTCTTAGTCGGCCTCACTCCCAGTCTGTCGGTTCAGATTTATCAGCTGTAGCAGTGGACTATCAAATCAGAGAGTGATTTACACCCTCATGTCTTAAATAAAGTTTACATTGGGGGATCTTGGGGCCCTGTTAGAGGCCAAGGCACCTTGCTGCTAAATCACGTTTTTGCAAGTAATCAGTGTGAAGTAGCATTGATTAGCTTAGAGACAATTTTTCGCAGATGTTCATTTATGGCAATTTTAAGAACACAAAGCTTCTAGAAATGGATAACAATGAATTTGGAAAATATATATATGTTTATATACAATTTGAACATAGTATACAGAAGACTATACAGTATACAGGAGTGTTATTTAAAGTCCGGATTCGCTTGTGGCCCAGATTCAACAAGAATGTTTCCATTAAAATATAAACTGTTGCTGCTGGCAGTTGTTCTTACCTTTGATTTTTCATGAGGAGTGAAGGTAATTCTTTAGTCTTATTATTTTCCTTTAAACCGAGATGTTAGAAATGGTGTGCTTGAAACTGGATAGAGCCCCAAGCCAGCCCAATATGTCGAATTTGCTTTACTAGGACACTGACAGTAAGAAAACCACGTATATCACTTATACTGTGGTATTAACAATTAAGCATGGTTATATAAACAGTTAAAGCAAATCATTAAATGATTCATCTGCTAGTGTCTGGCTGCCTGTGTGTCTGTGCTTATGTCTGTCTGTCCGTCTATTCATCTATCTATTCATCTATCTATCTATCTATCTATCTATCTATCTGAGACAATCTGCTTTAACGATTTTCAAATGTTTGACAACAAGATGACCTAATTTGTCTCATAGCCCGTATTAAATGTAGTTTGATGTTTACCTCCAGTGATACAAATGTATGATTTTTAAAATGGAGGCGTCAAGGGATTGGTAACATGTCAAATAGGGGATCTTCGTGACTGATAATTTTCACCCCGAATGTTCATCAAGACAATATTGCGAAACGATTGTTTCAAAATATACCACGTTCACTGAAACAAAACATTACATAGGACTAGGTTCTAGGAGAAACAACAGACATCTGGTAAGTAAAGCTAAATAGAAATACATATTGAAGGGTATGGTCTGCATCTTAGATGTCAACAACTTTCGTAATTTCGACAGCTTTAGGATCCAGTGTTCACGAACATTGGAACTTCAGTTGACCGACGAACTCCGAAGCGTTTATGATACATACCTTATGATGTTGTACTGCTTGTGTGCTGTAAACGTATACATATGTAGGCCTACCAAAATACAGACATTGTTTACTGTTAATTGCAGATTTTAAATTTAGCTATAGTGAAACAAAAATCATTTCTTATATGAAAGGTGTGATATAAATTTGTATTACACACTCCATCAAAGGGATAATAACTCTTCGTATGATATCTATATTTCACAATAAAAACTTTGTGAGCAACTCATAGAAATATAATATATTCTGTTTTACCACAAAAACGGCAATTATAGCTATCATTCCGATATCTGAGCTTGCCTTCAGATTACGTGACCTCCATTAATGGCTGTACTCAGTTATAATCTCTTAAGAATTTTTTTTGAAAAAAAAAAAAAAAAAACATGGACTAGCTTTGAATGTAAAAATGGATTCATTTGCCATTGGTAAGTATGGGAAAATTGTTGTTTACTCCAGGAAAATTTTTTGGCCAAAACGAACAGTTATTATCCCTTTAATATTGTTAAGTATAGTTTAAGTTGTTTATTACTTTTCTTTTAGAAATCTTAACAATACAGAGTTCAAATAAGAATGTCCTCAAACAATCTGAAAGTTATGCTCCTTCTTATGGTCGTTCAGACTATCTGCTGTTCGAATATGGTAAAGGTAGGTACAGACACTAAATGGTTATTGTCTTTTGAATATCTTAGGAAGCTAGAATAAACGGCTACTGTAAACAGCAAAGGGACTACAAAGTACGACAGTTAAAGGACAGGGGTTAAACATGTTATAAGAAACACAAAATACATTTTGTGACGCATATAAATGATACTTCAGGAACCCATCATATAACAGGATAATATGGCAGGTTGAAATTCAAAGGACAATTTGAAAAGCGCAAACAGCGAGCAATCACGCTAAGCACTTGGTCATTTGTGTTTAACGCAGTGATTAAGTGGTAAGGTCCTGCTATAACAAACACAAAAAAATTAGGGTGAACAATAAGCAAAGTTTGGCCATTTGCAGTTGTGTCGCGTCTACGTCATGTTTGTTTTATAGTATTTTGTTAAATTTTAGAACCCCAAAGGAAACTTTAGTGTGCACTGGGTTTCCAAGTACAAAGAATTCTTTGATATCATGGACGTTGATGGCAATGGCATGGTGAATGAAGAGGAATACGTCCTTTCAACAACAGAGCGAGCTCAGCAAGTTCTCCCATCCTGGCGAGCCATGGCGGTGAATGGTATATTGTACAGTGCCTTTCACCTGTGGTGGTTAAATGAAAACACTATCTATCCAAAATCCTTCACGTTTCAAGAAATGCTTGGGTCTGAAGAGGCGGAAATCCCTATTACAAGAGAAAAGATCGACATAAACGCAAAAGATTGGCTTAACGTGCTTGATCTCGACTGCGATGGCAAATTGATGGTAGATGAGTATGCCAACTTCCTTACTATTTTCCGTAACACCGCTAAGGTTCAAGATATATTTGATGTCATTGATTGGAATGAGGATGGTGTGATTGATACCAACGAGTTCATAGACGCTTTCGTGGGCTACTGGGCTGAACAAGAGGCCAGCTCCTCTGATGTCCTTTTTGGTACTCGTTATTAAGCGTGTGATAATAAAAACTTAATTTGGCCATGACCAGTTTGATTATAAATNAACTTCCTTACTATTTTCCGTAACACCGCTAAGGTTCAAGATATATTTGATGTCATTGATTGGAATGAGGATGGTGTGATTGATACCAACGAGTTCATAGACGCTTTCGTGGGCTACTGGGCTGAACAAGAGGCCAGCTCCTCTGATGTCCTTTTTGGTACTCGTTATTAAGCGTGTGATAATAAAAACTTAATTTGGCCATGACCAGTTTGATTATAAATGCATATTAACTTCTGAACTTTTGAAATGTAAATGTACTTGCTTACCTGTTGCTTCTCCGCATAAAAAAACACCATTACTGTATTTGTTGATTCTTCTCGGAACAGTGTGAGACAAAAAAGACATAGACATGCCTTTATCGTTTTTTAACCATTAGCTTTACTGTTAATTAATTTGCTTTGCATATGATGTAAATCTTATGTAGAATAGCCATTAAATCATCCTTTCTGATGTACATGTCTCCCTCTGTACATTTTGATGTAATATGTCCTAACTTTCTTGTTCAAAATCAACCGGTGGACGGCTCTTCACAATTATAATATGGTAATTACCAAAGTCAAGGCAAATTTGTTCATCTTTAGTTCATACATTTTAATTCAGGAATATTTTTTTAAGCGCTGTTGAGCGTATACGTTGAAATGTTTATTTATTATTGAATGTCAGCGTTTCATTGTTCGCATCGTACATGTAGTTAACTACAAATAAACATTTTGTTTGGTATTTGTGTTTGTTGACAACCATGTTTAACGTTATTATTTCATTTTATTGATTATAAAAACGCTTATTTCCTTTTTGATGTTTGATGACCAATCTATCTATCTATCTATCTATCAGGTGGCCTTGTGGTCAGAATGTCCCCCTCCGGAACGGGAGGACGTGGATCTGGGGACATACCAGTCCTTCATAAACAGCGCCTGCTGTCTTCCCGCTTGCTCGAGTTTTTCTACTAAAAGTATCTATCTGTCTGTCTATATCAAAAAAGATTTTCTGCTTTTGATTCTGATTTTCAAAGGTTTGACTTCTGCGTCATAGCCGGTATAAAATGCAGTTTGATGTTTTCATTTAAAGTTGAAATGTAAATATTTAGAGGTGAAAGAGAAAGGGGATATGTAACATGTCGGTGGGGGGGAGGGGGGGGGCAAGCGTGACTAATTATCTTAAATCCGACAGTAATGCGACAGATTGTATTTAAATAGACAACGCTCATACAAAACATCAGAAAAGATTGATTGGAAAAACAGCGGGAAGACAGCAGGCGTTGTTTGCGTGCTGTCAAA
>NW_019774016.1:0-21659 GCF_001039355.2 Lingula anatina
TTGTTTTGAAGATTTACATGAAGCATCAATGAACAAGATATGGACACTCGTATGAAATTAAACGTATAACATTCACTTATTTATTCACTTATTTAGAAGATGAAAGGCGGAGTTGTTGCCTTAAAAGTTAGTAAATGTAAGTGAATGTATTTTGAACAAACACGTGCTCACACATAAAAACATGTTTCGAATTTAATGGGGTCAAAATGCCCCCACCTATTATGTAGGCCCCATACATGTGTAATTTATTACCACTTTATAATGATGGAAAATAAAGCGCGAAAGCATTTGAAAGGAATGAAAGCCATTTTATGAAAACACCAACCCTAAGGTGTTGCACGCAAGGCAAGACGCCCTTCATTTGAAATGCGAAAAGTGACTTAATCCCGAGACCTCATGAGCATTTTTACCAAATTGCGAGGAAAAATAATAAGAAAGCAGATTGATATCGACAATCGCTGATCAGATTATTCAAGGTTCGATTTCATGCCATATCCTCTCCGATAGAAAATCTTTGTTGAATTCATAATTTCTTTATCTTGAAATTTTTTTAATGAATTTCGGTGTTTAATTTCTGTTTTCTTTCCCTAGATTTTATAGACGGTCCTGGACCCTCGTCTTGTTTTCAAAGGGATTGAGTTCTTAAGACGGAAACACATGTACATTGAGTTCATTGATAACCCTTACATTTTGTGTTTTTCACGCACAGTACACTGGAAATAACATGTAAACCTATTAATTATTATAAAGCTTCATACCTTGGCTATCTTCAATAGGGTCTCGGTTTTATTTATGAAGTACCAAAAGATTTTTCGGTCAATACCTATGAGTTACAAGTAGATTTTAGATAGAAACATATAATATGATTAAACTGTGAATATGTTTGTTCATTTATTTCTTATTGTAGTGTATTTTCTTTTCCCGAGAAAGGTTAGCTCCATTACCAAGTGCACAATGTTGCATGGTGCCTCAAAAGCAATAGTTCTGCGCACGTTGTTTCTGGTCTCTGTGATTTGGCAGCGGGAGGACAGTATGTATCTCGGCAATACTTGTAGTGATCAAGCACCGCCGGCAACTACCAGAGCTATTTTGACACCTGAAGACAATTTGGGCGACGTTTTCAGAGCATCTAACAAAAACTCTGAGACGAACACCGTTCCCCTGGAAAATGTGACTGCCACGGCATCGAATTATTGGGATCAAGTGACTGCAGGTGAAAAGTTTTGTCTCTACAATGGGGACATAGCATACGTTGTTGATATAGCATGCTACTGTGATGAGTATTGTAATATCTTTGGTGACTGCTGTTCCGAGGTTAGCATTACCTGCAACAACACTGATGTGTCCGACTCCAAATCGATATCATCATCGAATACCATATCCATAGGCCCTGACGTCGTCACCTGTACGCCGCAGATTACAAAAGACAAGTCTAGCCCTCATGGCACAAAATTCAGGTTTTTCTGGATGGTTTCGGCATGTCCGAATGTTTGGTCAGACGATGGGATACGCACGGCCTGTGAAAGACCGAATGGCACAGACGAGGACGGAATGGCTGTTTTACCGGTTTCAGACTCCGTTTCCGGACTTACCTTTAGGAACTCATTCTGTGCTATTTGCCATGGTGTGACGTCATACAAGGCATGGCCACCACATGTCCTTTGCACCGAGAGTTCTAGTGATATTTTCGCAGACAGCAAAAGCACATCTGACATATTCCATCTTGTCCATGCTACTCGCGGTTGCCAGCTGTATTTTCAAGAGCCGAAAGGGATCGTAGGCAGACCGTGTATCAAAGGTGGCACTCACGTTGTAGGGGAATCATGGCACCAAAGAGGACAAAATTGTCGGGAAGGAAACCCCTTCAAGGACCTTTGCGAAAGGGGTCTCCGTTTGCCTATCACGCAAATGGTGCGGTTGGAACGTGGATATATGCAGAAATCTTATTACAGAAACCACATTTGTTGGTTTTGCCACTATGTGACGAAGCCGAAAATTACTCAGTGCCCGGAGAACATCACAAAGTATAAAGGTAATTGAATTATCGGTTTTCCCATTTCAAGATAATGACTATTTGTCGTTATAGTATTTGATTTGGCAATAAGGGCGGCCCTTTGAGTCTTCGACCCTTCGCCGGGCGGGGGGCAGGGGAATTTTGTCGATTGATACACGGTATTTGTTGGTAACGATGTTTTTGCAACGATCATGCATATTCGATCATTTTCTCATTGTATTATTATTATTGTTATTATTATCATTATTTGATGTTGACAATGTCGTAAATACGTACGTAACAAAGATCTATAGGTTTTGTGGGCGCCGAGACCTCGTGGCTTGGTTACACCCAAGGCCTGTTCGTTACATGTTATAATAAAACTACAGGTAAGAAGAAGAATGAATGAAGGATAATGTAAGATGAGGAGGGAGGATAAGGGTGGAGATATTTCAGTCACTTTGGATTTCGCGCCTTAGTGGATATATTTTCACCTGCACTGCCATTTCCCTGTCCAGCAAACAAGAATCATGCAATAATGGTAAGGAGAAACTATTCTTAGTACAGACTACTTATTAATTAGGCAAGACAAATAAGATAAATATTTCAACAAATATTTATCAAATATTTGTTGAAATCTCCGTAAATCGGTAGACGGCATAGCAGCTTAATTCCAGTTTTCCTTTTTCAAAGTGTGTACACAATTCAGAGTATATAACAGTGGCACGAAGATGTTTCTAGAGTCAATCAAATTTGATGCAACAAATTAACCATTATGCATTTTTGAAAAAAAAGAAAAAAATAAAATAGGTGGGAAATTGAATTCTACAAAAATATGATCGATCGTGAGACTCATTTCTGTGAAAATTTTGAAACTTGCCTTCGAGTTGTGACACAGGAAATATTTGTCGGACCGTTAAAATATCTTGTATACACAAACATATCTTGGCCCGGGTTGCATCAGCGTCGTTTACATTCACCAGTCAGTTTGACCAACACGGAAATGCACTTTTCTGAATTTTAGAAAAAAAAACAATGCCGTCGCTTGGTGTGGTTTCTGCGATACTTTTGAAGAATACGTAGGGAAATAATTTATTTCTCATGGATAAATAAACGCCACGGCGATTAGAAAATGTTATAAGTTGCTTGATTATCGCGATGATGGTTGTGATTGGATTAATTTCTTAATCCAGGAACGCTGCCCAGGTGAGGAAGATTTGCACCCATGCCCTTCCCTACTGACAAATATGTACAAGGCGGCATACACACTGACTCTGTTATTTGAGACTCCTAAAAAGATAATTTTTAACATAATTGAGACCATTGGCGCCTGCGAAGATTTTGCCACCCATCTGTCAACTGGTAATATAAATATTGGCAATGAATTTAGGGACGTCTGGATGGTAAGGAGGATAAATCACATATGCCGCTCGGTGAACGTCTCGAACCTTGATCAGCCCGAATCGAGAGCCTCCGGTGCTGTTATTGGTGACTTTGGATTATTGTTACTGGCAACAATACAGTCGTACAGAGATGGGTTGCGTTTTTTGTCAGCATTGCAAGATAAGTTTGCCGAGATAATGCCGACTTACAGTTACAGAGGTGAAGATTTCCTGATAGAGGTACTTGATCGCGTGAAGATCTCACCTTGTCCAGTGCACACTGACCGCGGGTCTAATCGAAAGACACCAACAGGATTGCTGTTCCCTGGAGTAACCGACCGTACACCATCCAGCAGTGGAGACCTTTTGTCTCTGGGGGTATGTGGACTGTTGATGTCTCCACTGATGTTTTTTGCATTGGGAAAACTAGACATTTAGATGTGAAATGCAGTAAAATTAAAAGGAGAACAACTGTTCGTTTTGGCCAAAAAATTAATTTTCCTGGGGTAAAGCACAATTTGCCATAGTTACCAATGGCATATGAATCCATTCCCACATTCAAAATTAGTCCCTGTTTTTTTTTTTTTTTTTTTTTTTTTTTTTTTTCCAAAAAAGTTTTGTTTTTTGTAATAATCTCTTAAGAGATTATTATAGAGTGTAGCCATCAGAGGAAGTCACGTGATGTGATGGCAAACACAAATTCCAAAACAATTGTGTTAACCGCCGTTGTGGGGGTAAAATAGAATTTATTGTATTTCTATGAGTTATTTACAATGTGTTTTTATGAAATATGGATATCTTACGATAAGTTGTTATTCCTTTAAGGTTGGACATGAAAGAAAAATTAAGTTAGTATGAGTGAGCAAGAACACAACACCTATTTTAAAAGACACTGCACTACTCAACACGAGGTAAGGCAGATTATACATGTATAATGTCAAGTACTATGTTTTATCGTTAGGCTCTTGAGAAATCTATGCCTTTTTTGTATCACTGGTATGATGTAGACATTTACACCTTTGCGACATACGTCTATTTTCGTCTATTTTCTGTCCCATTTAAAGGTATTTGCCTGCCGGTAATGCTTATGAACATGCATAGTATAGGGGGCGTACATTTGAGATACATGACCAGTATGTTCCAAAACTTCGAAATGACCGTAAAATAACCGTAATAACCGTAAAATTCGTAAAAATGTTGACTTTTCCATAACTGTATGAAGAACATATGGCTTTTTACAACAAAATAAATTTTCAAGTATTATATCATAATGGTGTTCGCCTAATTAATTAAAGTATATTGTGCTATTTTTATTGTTAGTATTTCTATCGGTTATTGCCAGTATTTTTCATTATTATTATTGCTTTAAATATTATAAATTAGATTACTTATAAAAAGTTTATTGAAAATAGCAACCAACAGGTAGAAATTATACAAATATGTGTAAAAGAATTAAAAAGAAAAAAATATGGAATGAGATACGAAAAAGCCCCTCAAAGCTAGTGGATGGCGAAAATGGGGATTTTCAAACCCATGGAGTGTTGTATAACACACAACATTTACATTTCTTTTTCTTTTCTAAATGTAAATGTCATGTGTTATACAACGCTCCATGGGTTTGAAAATCCCCATTTCGCCATCCACAGCTTTTTATAAAACCTAGCATACAACTTAAAAATGATTTAACCCCATAAAAGCGTTGATATTTCCGTTGGAGCTTATATAAAAATGGTCGCTGTTATAATGACTAGACAGCAATTTTAAGCGAAAATAAACCTTTATTAACTTCATCAAAGGTCAAATTGTAGTGCAGAGAGATAAAGGCAAATGATTTGTGAGTTCAAGAAATTGTTTATTTGTCCAGAAAAATCCGTTTTTGGCGGGAAAATCTCATGGAGTGTATCTCTAACTTTCTGTAGGATTTGTAGATTGGAAGGAATTCAGTTGCTACTCTTTTCTAAAGATAGCTTTGCATTATCCTATGCGAAGTGACAATATTTGCTTTTACCAGGGCATGGAACCAAATAAAGCAGGAAATATGTGTAGAATTCAAAATGGTTTCTTTCAGAGTGCACTTCTCACTGGTTTACCCAGAGTAACAGACAGGGAACAGAGAAAATTAAGCATTGGTACACCTGTGCAAGATCTGACGAGGATAATTTGGCTCATTTAAGTTGACGTAGATAATGCAATTGTGCACATGAATTTATAAATGTATTCAACATGTTCAGAACATTTAAGATTGTTAGTAATGAACAAAACTAAAAGGTTGAATTAAAACATGTCACTGACAAGTGTTCCTTTATTATCAACAAATGGTACAGATTATTTAGTATTATTTAGTATAGTTTAATCTCGTATGTTTCTGTGGCATTGCTATTATACCTGTAGGTATTGTTGTTGTTCTTTTTGCTTATTTTGCTGGATGATTGATTGTACAGGTATTACGTTAGTTTTAATCAGCATAATTGAATGACGGGATTAAATAAATATATTACAAACAATTTTGAACTTATATTCAGCACGCCGATTGCCTTGAGTACCAGAAGCTGGCGATGCAATGAATGTTAAGTTAACCTTCATGGTAATGATTGTTAAATGGGTGTTTAAGAGTGCCTGGCAACTAAAATGAAGTCTAGAATGGGACTAATTTTGCTGTCAGACCAAATGTGAATATTTTACTCTGCTATATGGCCAAGATAATCTTGAAATCTTAAATCTCTCAGATTAAGAAGAACATATCAATATCACTGAGAATTCTTGGAAGTGTTCATGGTATTTCGACTAAGCGCCACAGGGATATTACAGAAGCCATGAATATTACATCAGCGGCCAAGGGAGCCTGGCTATTTTTTTTTACCAAAAGTATACCTACATTAGTTATTGATATGTTACAGCTCTTTGCCAATAACCCCCTCTCCCCCTCACCAACCCCTTCGCTACACCAACCCCTTCACTTAGCAAATTACGAGGAAAATTTAAAAAGCCATGTGCCGAAACATTCGGGGTGCGTTGTATTCTAATCTTACACGGACATATCTATATTACAGAGTTGCAGTCATCCAGCCTAGAATTGACTAATGCAAATTATAACAGTTGCTACAATTAATTTATTCAGATATTTCTTATAATGCGGATATTACAAATGTTGAATAAATAAGACTTGGTAACGTAAATAAGGCCTTACTGCTAATGAAACGCCTCTCTGCCACACCCATGATTTATTGTTGTTCCAATGGGTTTGAAACAACACTGCCCATTCAACAATTTATATAATTTTTCATGTTTGAAAAATCTCTATAATTCTGTTATATTTACAAAAGTTGCTGCATGACATAATCATATTTCATTGTTGTTTGTCCATGCCCAAAACAATGATAATTATTTCTGCTGGCCTGCCAATAATTTACCTTCAAAAGATACATTACTCGGATGATTTTAAAAGTTATTTCCTTATTTAGATACATGTCAAAACGACCAATAGTTGCTATATCAGGCCTAACCAACTACCAGACTCGGCACCTACGGATCCATAATAAACCTGTATATCAGACCGCACTACCCGTTTTCAAGGTGTGTGTCAGATCGCATTACAGAGTATCAGCCACCACACCGATTTTGCCTGGTGCGCGATGTGATAGCGATGATCGTAGTAATCTTATTTAGAGCACGGGTCTATTAGACGGTTATAACGCATTCATGCGAGACGTGCGGTTATGCGAGATACACCACGTCTGAATCTTTTGTTCTTCACTTCCACCGTGGTCTAAAGCGGGGTTGGAAAGTAGTGCATCTCATCTAGATTCATGCGCTGCTGCAATGTTCCCTGTTTATGCTAAAAATCTGACAATACCGCAATTTTTAACATAAAATTTAGGTTCGAACATAGCCAATGATGTTTTGTAAATAAGAACTTGCAAACTTATATATTCATTTAGAAAAGTAGACCTAATTTTGATAGCGGAAGCATATTTTGTCGGGGGTTAAATATTTTCTGGACGAGATTCAGTGAGTCGTCTGTCGCCATGTTGTCACTCGGAACTACTCCGACGTCTCCGCACTCGACAATAGTATGGAGCTTGCGGAATGAGCCAAGGATTGACGATTTCCATGCTGTTGTATTCATACGACTCCTACTTGACGAAAACGAGGCGCGATACCCGGATGACAGGTAGGCTTAAACAATTTGTGATAGGATATGATACTCTGTAATGCGATCTGACACACACCTTGAAAACGGGTAGTGTGGTCTGATATACCGGTTTATTCTGGATCCATAGGTGCCTAGTCTGGTAGTTGGGTAGGCCTGATATAGCAACTATTAATTATATTTCTGTGTTTTCCATAACTCCGTTGACACATACCAACAACGAACACAGGTTATTTTGACTCTTTATGCAATTTGAGTTATTTTGCAACGTAAAACTGAACCTCAGCTCTGCGAATCATCACGTGAGAAAAATAGAACTGATTATAATGCCCATTGCATTTGTTTGGTGACAACCCATATCTCGTCACGGTGAAGGGATCTGCTATGTGCCACGGCAATATAAATGGCTATAAACCCACTTTTGATGGGCCCAGGAGACAAAATTACGGAGTAATTACTGAAACGTGCGGTTTACCTTGTGTAAATGCCACAAACAACATCAAGTCGTTTTACAGTATTTACGGGCTGTGGAAAGTCCTTCGTATGTTCATTTTCGCAGACCTACCTGTATAGGCCATCTTGATGTAGTTTAAACCCACAGTTCTGTAATGTTTCGCTCATTATATATATAACTACGGTTGGTCGTAAATGTCAGCGGTTAATATACCTTTCATTACGAGCTTCACCGATCATTTACTCGCACGTAGTGTTTCCATTTACTGGCCTGTTGTAATTGTTACCTGTAAAAATGAGGACAAGATGGCGACGCCAGCATTTTGTGCAATCCAGGTGAGTGGATGCTGCTATCTTTCATAGGCAGTTTCATATACAGCATTGGTCAAAAAGGTTGTCCCACCCCCATTTCCATGTACTTTTATTTACAAATGATCACCTAACAGCTGTTAATTTTTAGAAATAGTGTCTTTATTACGTATACCGTGTCTAACATGATTAATGGTTTAAAAGATACAAAATTGTGGTGAAAATATACATATTTTATACCATTTAGTAAAATTTATAAGAGGTACCCCCTCAAATCGACTGTTTCACTGTGACTTCTAAAGATGTAAAGAAATGACTATAAAATTAAAAAGACGCCATCAAATGTCACCAAATTCACACACAATTAGCATTAGGGTGTGCTCATTAAAGATCACGTGCCTAACAGCGTGTACGTCTACCGCGTACTGCAATTATTTCCTGTAGACGGCGCGACAAGCCTTCAACACGGGTTACAATTCTGTTTTATGGGATATTGTCCCATTCTTCTTAAACAAGTTGGGGGAGTTGGTCCACGTTTTTATGGGGTTGGTTCTCCTTTGCATTGCACACTCCAATACATGTAACAGTTGATTAGTAAGTTAGATATCAGGGCTCAAAGATGGTGGTTCCATCCTTAGACCATTATGTTTCTTCAACAAACAGTTGCCAGGCGAGAGGTGTGAGCAAGTGTGCAGTCATGATAAAGCCTGAAGTTAACCCCAAAGTCAGTTCTTGAAGATGGAATGACACATCAGCTGAGAATGCTACGTTCAGTGATCCCACAGGCACCTGAACCTGGCCATCCATCACTGGAAGGAAGTTGATTTTGATGCAGAATCAAATTATTTCTTGTATCCCATCGATGGTCAAAGAGGGTCCATAGACATGTTAAAAAATGCCTCTTGGAAGGGTGTGTGCAGGATAATATCGCCTAAGGTGTTAGATCAATCCGCATTTGGAGAACATTCCAAGCCCATGGTATTAGTACATTGTTCCTTTTGGAACAAAACGTAACAGGGGCATTTTGATGTAACATTCTCAACAGAAATCTCAATCCATTTGCAAGAGGTGACTTCAGGGATACTACTGGCTTCATTGTGACGACGCACTTGCTCACAGCTCTCGTCTGGCAAACGATTTGTTGCAGAAACACAGGGCTCTGAGGATGGGACAACCGTCTTTGAGTCCTGATATTAATCCTACTGAGCACCTGTGGCATAAATTGGAATGTGCATTGCAGAGGAGAACAAATACCTAAATAATCTTGACCAATTCCGCCACGCTCTTTAGGATGAATGGGACAATATCCCACATAACAGAATTGTTACCCATGTTGCAGTACGCGGTAGACGCACATGCTGTTAGGCACGTGATCTTTAACGAGCACACCCTTATGTTATAATTAATTGTGTGTGAATTTGGTGACATTTGATGGCACCTTTTCAATTTTATAGACATTTCTTCAAATCTGTAGAAGTAACAGTGAAACAGTCGATTTGAGGGGGTACCTCTTATAAATTTTACTAAATGGTATAAAATATGTATATTTTCACCACTATTTTGTATTTTTCTAACCATTAATCATGTTAGACACGGTATCCGTGATAAAAAGTACTATTTCTAACAGTTCACAGCTGTGAGGTGATCATTTGTAAATAAAAGTACATGGAAATGGGGGTGGGACAACCTTTTTGACCAATGCTGTATACTCACTGTTTGCAACGAGTATGATTTATTATACTAGATTTAAAAGTGAGGATTTTAGGCTAAATAATATGTAAACGACAGCAAATTATAGCATAATTAATTAATTGGAAATTTATTATTTAACTGAAAGTGCATGATAGATGATGTTCGATTTATGATAAATGCGCTTGAAGATGAGGACCTCATTCCACAATTGTTGTTATTGCAGTTTTTATCATGGAGTGCAGTCTTCCTTTTTATGTTCTGTGAAATCAAAGCCGAATTGAACTCTGGTGAGATATGCATATATTGTGTCTCTTTAAGTGCAAATTAGTATGCGAACACTGCACTTTCCGTAATATAACAAGGATGAAGATAATAAAAGTGTATTTTGCCACTTTTTGACAACAATTTTTAGAGTATAATTTCATTTTGCTAGTACTACTGTCATCCGAATGTTAACAGCTATAAACAAAAATCTAAATGGTTATTAATACACGTTAATACTATATGTGTACTTTTTCAGGTAATGATTGTGCAGATTGGCTTTCATCTCGCTGTGCCAAGCGATACCACACCAACAACAATCCATGTCACTATCGGGATTGTGTCGCCGACATGCTGCCGCAGTGTATAAAATACCCGGATATAGCTCCTCTTTTAATTGAAGAGCTGGCTCAAATGGAGAATATATGTTTTGAGTCGACTGCCTATACATATCCAACAGCGTCGGTCATTACCATGACACCGTTATGGTCACAAAAAGAAGTTTTCTTGCTCCTTATCCAGTTAAAGTGTTTAAAAAATGACGAATTTCAGTGATGTTCATACTACGAAATAGAAAATGTCACTTAATTTTGCAAGAGACAAATCACCAATGCGAGTGTCTTTTTTATTATAATCTTTATACATCAGTGTAACCTACCCCATAGGCGTAAGATGGGTAAGATCATATATCGGTAACATGATACTTGATTAATAAACACCTACTTAGCCATACAAAATAAATGTATGGTTATGTAAAGAATGTAAATCACAGTTTCGTTTCTCTTTTTAATGACAACAATGACGTTTTCAGGCAGAGGTCAGAGATGACTGTGGGGTTTTCCCTGAATAAGCATTGCATTTACTGAGCAATCATAATAAGCATTTTTGATTTGTTAGGATTGGTTAACAGTAAAGGAAATAGAAGTATTACGGACCACTACAGACATAACATATCATAATTTCACTGCTGCATGCGTATACTGGAGAACTCATGATATCATAAAGGTCCGATCTGGTTTCACCCCAATGAAATATCGCTCCCTTTCGCACTTGTGCCTAAAATCTGAAGTCTTTTCTAGCATGTTCGGCATCAATATACTGCAAAACACCTCTTGATGTGTACTGTAGCACAACTGATATCTGATAGCTCAAACTGCTGAACACTGCACATAATGGATTTGATGCAACTTTGGAAACATCTCTCATTTGGAATTTCCGCCAATCGCTTAAAGTGGGTGATAATTTTTACATGGTCGAGTTATCACGGTTAGAAATAACAGGTACGTCGACGACGTTACATGGCGTCCTTTACTGAAAGGCAAAATGACATGTTCACCTGGCTTATTTCAATCCTTTTCGGCAAATAAGATCCGTAATATATTATCAAAACTTTATTTTGTAATAATATAGAAGTCAAAATGAGTGTGACTTTTAAAAAATCAATTAGACTCCTTGTAAAAAAAACGGACAAAACGAATGAAATAAACATAGACTTTAGTTTAGTTATCATGTCATATTAACTTCCTTACAGAATGAAATAACAGATGTTACTCTGAATGCAAAGTAATGTAAAAAATGTTAAAGTACTGACACCCTGGTATGAACTGCAGTGGAACTGAAAACCAACACTGCTCAAAAGACAATGAATTAATGAACATACCATTTGATGAACAAAACCAGTCCCAGCGTTACAATTGCTACAGCAACTATGGCTCCTGCTGTGCCACCGTCTACAATAGCTGCTGCCTTTCCTGCCTCTTCTTGTTCTTCTTTAGCCTTTTGTCTGTATTGACCGACAGCTTCCTCAGTAGTGTAGTCGCAGGGGAAGTGACATTGCTCGGCTTTGTAGACAGACTTGTTGCTGATTGCCCGTTTAAGGTGACTGACTGCGACGGGACATATTCAAGTGACTCTGGGCTTGCTGATGGCTGAATAGCTTGGTATGTAATGAATTTTGAAGGCGTTGGCATCATCTGAGACATGGTATACCTTGACAATAACGGTACTGATAGAGACTGAATTGAATCGAAGGTTGGCAGAATGGTCCGGGTTGAATTCGGAGTTGAATAAGGTTGTGTCGTTTGAAATGAGCCGGAATTAAACACCAGTAACTAAAGACGGTTGCCCGCTTTAGGTTGGGATATGGCTTGAAGCATCGAAGTTAGGTGATGCTGAAGACTGCTGTTCAGTTTGTAACGGAGTGACTGTGCTTGACTCCGTTGGTAGAGCCGTCTCTGAACCCGTCACCAGGTTTAGCAATGACACGTGGGTCAACGAAGTTGATACCAATAAAGCAGTTACTTGAAAGCTTGTTGCCAAAAATGCAAAACCCAAACAATTTTCAACACGTTTTTACTTCCATTTATGTGTGTATGTGTGTGTGAGTGTGTATTTTTGTGCATTAAACCTTTAGGCAATTTAAATGAGTTTGCATGTCCTTTACAATTTAACTTCTACAGGTAAGTGAACATTCAACTTCTTAGCAGGCTTATCCATTAACATTTGGGTTTTCTCCCTAATAGTATTAAAATATTCAATTCTATGATTAACTGGTTAATTTGCACTTGGAGTCAATACAAAATGGAATTGTTTAAAATATGGAGGGAATCACACCTGAACGAGCTCTTAATATACATACGGAGAGAGAGAAAAAGAGAGAGAGAGTTGCCACTCACAAGGAATAATCACAAGTCTATAAATCGAAAAACATATATTATTTGTCTTTGTAAATGTAAATGTACATTTTCTGCCACTTCTCATAGGTTGCCCTTCCGAAAACGGATGCGTGAATGGAAGTGACACAGTTACGGAGATCAATTGAAATGCACATGCACAACCTTAAACAAGAACATGCATTTATGTACTTTTATGTGTACACATCAATTCTGTTTCATTTTTTCTTTATTCATACAACAAATACATCCGCATTACACTTATTTGTATTAAGTACCCATTTTGTTGATATTCCAGAGATCGGCTTAGACGTCATAATTCCCACTGGGATTGCGGCAGCAGCTTTTTTGGTGGTCATAATAACTGTCGTAGCAGCGTGTAGATGTAAGCGCCGTTAGTAGCATCCCGAGTTTTAGTTCGCCCCGATTATAAATGAATGCCTTGCATGTAACGGAGATAAACAGTTTGGAGACTCTTTCTGCAAAGAACTCAGATGCCAATGCAATGTCTTAGAGCTGCAAGTATATATTGTATTCCTCCTCGTTAACCATAACTAAAGTATTAGTAATGGACAAACACAAGTATACGCCAAACTTCCCTATGGTGTGTGTTGTCGACATCGACAAATATATCACGTTATCACACCTACTGCAATGTCGCTGTAATAGGGTCATGAATATTTGAGTACTTTTTGCCAACGCTTACTATAAAAGCGAGCGCACACCACTTCTGGGTGCGGTCAGGTTTTTTCTCTTCGAAATGTAATAAGGTAAGACACGTAGAACACTTTGGATATGTACATATTTAGTTGTTCATTTATTTTGATATAAAAGATTTGTAAACCGTCGTCACCTATTAGTTTTTCATTAAGTCAGGTGATATTAGTATAAAGTCATCTTTTTTATATCAATTTATATATATTTAGTCGACATGTACGTTATCCTTCTAGACAATTGCTTTCCTGGCCGCCACGTTACTGTGTACTCAATCTTTAAGTTGCCGAATGTTGTGTAAGAACTATAGATATATATTTAATTTCATAGTTTAGTCATATTGTCGATATTTGCGTGTTCGTATCTCTCTCTCTCTCTCTCTCCGGTCTTTATTTGCATTTGTGTGTACACTTAATGTAATATATTTATTTATTATTATTATTATTATTTATCTATTTTACTTATTTTTTGTTTAGTTTCACCACATCAGAAAACGCCTCAGAACTCACTTCAGAACTCACCTCAGAATTCACCCCAGAATTCACCTTAGAATTCANCTCGAAAGTCACACCCCAAAAGCCGCTTCAAATATGAATACAGACATCTGGAGTATTGTTAATACTCCGAAAATTGAAATTACTACATTTGATGGTGATCCTTCAAGATATCATTCTTTCTTTGCTATGTTTAATGAACTAGTTGATAGCAAGATAGATGACCCAGGAGTAAAACTCACTAGGTTAGTACAATACACGTCAGGGCCAGCTAAAGATTCGATCAAAAATTGTATTCTATTAGGCGGTGGCGGTTATGCCAAGGCTCGAGAGATTTTGAAAACCAGGTTTGGCAATGATCATCTTGTTGGTAGTAAAATTATAGATGACCTCAAATCTGGCCGTAGTATAGTTACTCCAGATGATCTGAACAAGCTATCAGACGACCTAGATCTCTCAAATATCATCCTTCACGATCTCGGTATGATTTCAGAAGTTGACAATCAAAAGTTCATTTTGGAAATTTTGAAGAGGTGTAAATCCAAAATTGCTGATAAATGGCGTCAGAAAGCTTTGAAAGTGAAATCTGAGAGCGATAGATACCCTAAGTTTTGTGAATTTGTAGAATTCATTAAAAGAATGGCAGCCAATGCTAATGACCCAGTTTATGGAGATAAACCTGTTTATGTTTCGAGTAGTAGTAGCAAACCCACTAATAAAACCACGACCTACTCATGCATGACTCAATCTCAGTCTAATCAGTCTCCACATTGCCCAACCATTATGACTAATGGCCGCTCACCCTGTGTCATGTGTAGACAGTTGCACAGTCTTTTTCAGTGCGATCAGTTTAAGGCCCTTGATGTTCACAGACGTCTTGAATTTGTGAAAAGACATCGTTTATGTCTCAATTGTTTCATGTCAGGTCATTTTGCTAGAGAATGTAGAAAACCTTCATTTTGTAGCGTACCAGGTTGTGGGCGAAAGCATTCCAAGTTTGTGCATGTTAGTGTGAATGATCATGAGAGGGTGTCGGATGAAAACAAAACTCAGCCAGCTGTGTCAAACGCAAGCATTCAGCCGGGAATGAATCGCGGCGTGCATTTACCTATCGTGTTAGTGAAAGTCAATGACGAAATAAACGCGCTCGCGTTATTGGATACTGGATCGACATCAACTTTTATGTCTCAGTCATTAGCTTCTTCTGTCGGTTTAAACAGCAGTGAGAGTTTTGAATGCCAGTTGAACACTTTAGATAGTCTTAGAACTAATAGTTCAAAGATTGTTTCGATTGATGTGTCTCCGAGTAATGACACTGTGACTAAATTTCATTTGCCGAATGTGTTAGTTGTGCCAAAGATTCGCGTAAGAGCAAATCAACCGGTTGATATAAGTTCGTACCCTCATTTGTATGACATTGATTTGTGTCAAGTTACAGAGAATTCAAACGTAGATTTGATAATAGGGATGGACAATTCACATCTGATTATGCCCGTTGAAATGAGAATTGATGAAAGCGCTCAGTGTGAACTATACGCATCAAGAAGTCGGTTAGGTTGGTGCTTGAATGGTTCCGGTAGTGAATCAACTTCCGCGGAAGTGTCGGTCAATTTTTTGTCCTTAGATGAAAAGATTGAAAATTTGTGGACTTTAGAAAATCAAATTGAAACTCAGAGTTTTTCGCAAGAAGATAAGCGAGTGTTAAATCTCTGGGAATCGAGTATTACAAAGGAAGATGGACATTATGTACTTCCGATACCATGGAAGGATGGGTGCCCCAATCTTCCTGACAATAAACTGGTAGCTTTTCATGGTTTAAAAGGTTTAGAACACAGATTAGCGAAAACCGATCTTTATCAAAAATACGATGATAATGTGAAAGGGTTGGTATCTGACGGTTACGCTGAAAGAGTACCTGATGATGAAATTGATTTACGAGATAATACGGTGTGGTACATTCCTCATCATGTAGTATTAAATCCAGCCAAGCCTGACAAATTCAGAGTAGTCTTTGATTGCTCATGCAAATGTTCCGGTGTCAGTTTAAATGATCAATGCTTTCAAGGTCCAGTGCTTATGAATCAGCTTGTTCAACGTGAGTTAGGTATTCCGTTGTTGCCTACCGTGTTTTGGACCGATAGCAAAGTCGCGTTAGGATACATCGCGAATGAAAACAGACGTTTCAATACTTTTATTGAAAACAGAGTGTCTTACGTTAGACAAAATTCAAATTTATCTCAGTGGAGACATATTTCTGGGAAGTGTAATCCGGCTGACATCGCGTCGCGGAGTTGCAATGTTCAAGAATTGTCAGACTTGTGGATCCGTGGTCCGCAATTTCTAAAACGGCATAAATGTGAGTGGCAACTGTCGAATTACAGCGAAGATATTAGTGCAGATGATCCTGAAATACGAGATTCAATTAGAGAGTGTAATGCTCTAGACAATGAAAGCGTGAATCCATTGGATCAAATAACGCGTCATTTTTCTGGCTGGTATAAAATGAAACGCGTATTAGCATGGATTCTCCGTTTAGTAGAGATCCTTAGATTTAAGGATGCTAAACGTGGACCTTTGTGTGTAAAGGAGATCCTACGTGCCGAGCTTTGTTTCATTAAACGAGTGCAGAACTTACATTATAAATGTGAAATTGAGATATTGATGCATGGAAAGAGTGTGCATAATTCCAGTAATTTGAAATCACTCAATCCCTTTCTGGACGAGAATGGCATTCTCAGAGTAGGAGGGAGACTGAACGAGTTGCATTTAGAAAGTGCGAATCCACCTATAATACCTGGAAAACATGTCATTGCTACGGCAATAGCTTCCCATTTTCACAGAATTTCTCATTCAGGTCGGGAATGGACTCTTGGTATTATAAGGCAACACTATTGGGTTACTGGTGGCAGATCAGTAGTCAAGAAAGTGATCCGAAATTGTGTTTCTTGCCGCAAATTATTTGGTAAGCCAGCATCACAGATCATGGCGAATCTTCCCAAGGAAAGGATCGAATGTGGTAAACCACCATTTTCAAATGTCGGGGTAGATGTGTTCGGTCCTTTCATGGTAAAGGTCAATCGTTCGGAAATCAAAAGATATGGGTGCATGTTTACATGTTTTGTGACTCGAGCGGTACATATTGAAATGTTACACACTCTTGACACACAGTCCTTTATCAATTGTTTTCGTAGATTTATTTCTAGAAGAGGATGTCCTGAAAAGGTTTACTCAGACAACGGTACTAATTTTGTTGGGGCAAAGGCTGAACTACAAAGAGGGTTGCAGGAATTGTCTCAAAATGAAATTCATGCATACGCTTTGAGCAGAAATATAGATTGGACATTTAAACCCCCCCCCCCCCCCCCNGTATTCAGCCGGGCATGAATCGCGGCGTGCATTTACCTATCGTGTTAGTGAAAGCCAATGACGAAATAAACGCGCTCGCGTTATTGGATACTGGATCGACATCAACTTTTATGTCTCAGTCATTAGCTTCTTCTCTCGGTTTAAACAGCAGTGAGAGTTTTGAATGCCAGTTGAACACTTTAGATAGTCTTAGAACTATTAGTTCAAAGATCGTTTCGATTGATGTGTCTCCGAGTAATGACACTGCGACTAAATTTCATTTGCCGAATGTGTTAGTTGTGCCAAAGATTCGCGTAAGAGCAAATCAACCGGTTGATATTAGTTCGTACCCTCATTTGTATGACATTGATTTGTGTCAAGTTACAGAGCATTCAAACGTAGATTTGATAATAGGGATGGACAATTCACATCTGATTATGCCAGTTGAAATGAGAATTGATGAAAGCGCTCAGTGTGAACTATACGCATCAAAAAGTCGGTTAGGTTGGTGCCTGAATGGTCCCGGTAGTGAATCAACGTCCGCGGAGGTGTCGGTCAATTTTTTGTCCTTAGATGAAAAGATTGAAAATTTGTGGACTTTAGAAAATCAAATTGAAACTCAGAGTTTTTCGCAAGAAGATAAGCGGGTGTTACATCTCTGGGAATCGAGTATTACAAAGGAAGATGGACATTATGTACTTCCGATACCATGGAAGGATGGGTGCCCTAATCTTCCTGACAATAAATTGGTAGCTTTTCATCGATTAAAAGGTTTAGAACACAGATTAGCGAAAACTGATCTTTATCAAAAATACGATGATAATGTGAAAGGGTTGATATCTGACGGTTTCGCTGAAAGAGTACCTGATGATGAAATTGATTTACGGGATAATACGGTGTGGTACATTCCTCATCATGTAGTATTAAATCCAGCAAAGCCTGACAAATTCAGAGTAGTCTTTGATTGCTCATGCAAATGTTCCGGTGTCAGTTTAAATGATCAATGTTTTCAAGGTCCTGTGCTCATGAATCAGCTTATGAGTATCCTTCTACGATTCCGACAGTATAAATACGCGGTTATGGCTGACATTAAATCAATGTACTATCAAGTGACTGTGCCGACACATGACAGAAACGCTTTGCGTTTTATATGGAGAGAAGGGGATTCTATCGTACATTATCGCATGAAAGTGCACTTTTTCGGTGGAAAGTGGTCTGGCAGTGCAAGTTCGTTTGCACTGAGGCACACGGTTAGAGATACCGATGTTAGTGAACAAATCAGAGACACCGTATTACGGAATTTTTATGTAGACGATTTATTGAAGTCATTCAATTCAAAAGAAAATGCGTCTGAAGTGATCATAGGCGTAAAACGTGCAATAGCTGAAGGCGGGTTTAATCTCACGAAGCTTGTAGTGAATGACCCCGAGATTTTAGAATGCATTGCGCCGGATGACCGTGCAAAAGAAGTGAAAGAACTTAATTCCGATGCATATGCCAAAGCATTAGGATTAAAATGGGATATCAACTCGGATGAATTTTATTTTATTTTCAAACTTGATGGTGAAATGTCGAATGTCACGAGGCGTTCTATGCTGAGTACGATAGCCAGTATATATGACCCTATTGGCTTGATTTGTCCAATTGTACTACGTGGGAAAATGATTTTTCAAGACGCGACGAGATTGAAATTGGATTGGGATGAGCCAATACCAATTGATTTAGCTGATAGATGGACGACTTGGTTCAGATCTTTGAGAGATTTGGAGATTATCAGATTTAAAAGATGTGTCATTCCTGAAGAATTTATCGACGGTGCTTCAGAATTGCATGTGTTCAGTGATGCATGTCAGTGTGCGTATGGGGCTTGTGCATATTTACGTTCAGTAAATGCTCAAGGAGAAATATATGTAGCGTTGTTGATTGCAAAAGGGCGATTAGCACCATTGAAACAATTGACCATTCCGAGATTGGAGCTTGTGGCATGTGTGATGGCCGTAGATTTGGATCAGTTTGTTCAACGCGAGTTGGGTATTCCGTTGTTGCCTACTGTGTTTTGGACCGATAGCAAAGTCGCGTTAGGATACATCGCGAATGAAAACAGACGTTTCAATACTTTTATTGAAAACAGAGTGTCTTACGTTAGACAAAATTCAAATTTATCTCAGTGGAGACATATTTCTGGGAAGTGTAATCCGGCTGACATCGCGTCGCGGAGTTGCAATGTTCAAGAATTGTCAGACTTGTGGATCCGTGGTCCGCAATTTCTAAAACGGCATAAATGTGAGTGGCAACAGTCGAATTACAGTGAAGATATTAGTGCAGATGATTCTGAAATACGAGATTCAATTAGAGAGTGTAATGCTCTAGACAATGAAAGCGTGAATCCATTGGATCAAATAACGCGTCATTTTTCTGGCTGGTATAAAATGAAACGCGTATTAGCATGGATTCTCCGTTTAGTAGAGATCCTTAGATTTAAGGATGCTAAACGTGGACCTTTGTGTGTAAAGGAGATCCTACGTACCGAGCTTTGTTTCATTAAACGAGTGCAGAACTTACATTATGAATGTGAAATTGAGAGATTGATGCATGGAAAGAGTGTGCATAATTCCAGTAATTTGAAATCACTCAATCCTTTTCTGGACGAGAATGGCATTCTCAGAGTAGGAGGGAGACTGAACGAGTTGCATTTAGAAAGTGCGAATCCACCTATAATACCTGGAAAACATGTCATTGCTACGGCAATAGCTTCCCATTTTCACAGAATTTCTCATTCAGGTCGGGAATGGACTCTTGGTATTATAAGGCAACACTATTGGGTTACTGGTGGCAGATCAGTAGTCAAGAAAGTGATCCGAAATTGTGTTTCTTGCGGCAAATTATTTGGTAAGCCAGCATCACAGATCATGGCGAATCTTCCCAAGGAAAGGATCGAATGTGGTAAACCACCATTTTCAAATGTCGGGGTAGATGTGTTCGGTCCTTTCATGGTAAAGGTCAATCGTTCGGAAATCAAAAGATATGGGTGCATGTTTACATGTTTTGTGACTCGAGCGGTACATATTGAAATGTTACACACTCTTGACACACAGTCCTTTATCAATTGTTTTCGTAGATTTATTTCTAGAAGAGGATGTCCTGAAAAGGTTTACTCAGACAACGGTACTAATTTTGTTGGGGCAAAGGCTGAACTACAAAGAGGGTTGCAGGAATTGTCTCAAAATGAAATTCATGCATACGCTTTGAGCAGAAATATAGATTGGACATTTAACCCCCCCGCAGCTTCACACATGGGTGGAGTGTGGGAACGCATGATTGGTTGTGCGCGACGAGTTATGGAAGGTTTGTTGTTGGGTCCTGTCAGACTTTCAGATGAAATCTTAGAAACTGTCTTTGCTGAAGTTGAGTCTATCATTAATAGTAGGCCACTCACAAAACTCAGTGATGATCCAAACGACCCCTTACCTCTGACACCCAATCATTTGTTTTTGCTCAAGGAAGGTATCAATTTGCCGCCAGGTAAATTTAGTGATAGAGATATATTTCGCAAGCGATGGAGACATGTCCAACATCTTGCAAATCAATTCTGGTTGAAGTGGACAAAATTGTATTTACCAGAGCTACAAAGGCGTGTAAAATGGACTAAGTTGTGCAAAGATGTATCAGTTGGTGATCTTGTGCTTATTGTAGGTGAACATTCCCCTAGAGGTTTGTGGCCATTGGGGTTAGTGACAGGGGTAAATGAAGGAAGGGACGGGCATGTTCGGTCAGTAAGGGTAAAAACAAGAAACACAGAACTTGTGCGCCCCGTTACCAAGATAGTCATTTTAGAGGCTGACAGATATAATTAATTAACATGGTTATAGATAGAATTGTATGTTTAAGTTTATATTACTTGAGTTGTCATTATATAAGAAGTGGTTCAGCTCTTATATAATTTGTGCTTTGACATGAATTATGATTAAGTTATTGTAAATATGTTATGTAGAAATTAATGGTTTGATCTTTGTATTGTAATTGAATTATTATAGAAGTACTGTATAAGAATTAAGATTAAGATTATAAATGTTCAGTTCATTCAAGAAGATTGTGTATATGACAAGATTGTTATGAAATTGTTTTGGATTTAAGATATGATATTGTATTAAGAGTAGTTGCTCAGTAGTTTGATTTTTTTTTTTTTTTTTTTTT
>NW_019774018.1:0-10584 GCF_001039355.2 Lingula anatina
TCGGGAAATGCAGATAAGGACAACATAAAAATCGATGGCCAGACTTTGGCATCTCTAAGTTCTGGTCTGTCTGGCTCCATAAAGCGCCGTTCTCTTAGTTCTCCTGTGCAGTGGACTGAAATTCCAGGAACTACGTACGCAGGGACTGTCTTCCAGCTACCTCTTAATGCGCAGAGAGTCACCCATTCTGGGGACTTCATGGCAATGGTGTACAGTGCAAGTGACAAAGAGAGCGTTGCCATGGCGGCTGGAACACGACTGAAGACTTTGATACAACCAAGTAAGTCATTCCATTAAGTATTGCGATTTATTTAGCTTATTTGCTTTCTAAATTACTGATTGTGACAATATTGGTATTACCAAGTATATATTCCACACTTCTTTCTCTTTACCTTATTACCGTTATTCATGCTAATGAGTGATTTTATATTTGGTATTCTCTTAAACTAAGATCAGAGATTTCATTTAGTAAAAATATTTTTTTCTTTCATTGTGGTTTTGTGTAATGATGATGAAAAGGGAAATTGTTTCGAAAATCATGCTTCTTAGAACACACATGTACTCTCTTTCGTAACGATTCCATTTTGATAATAATATCTTCAATCGTCCATTTATCTAGTTAACGGAAATTGGGGAGCATGGGGAGAATGGGCCCCTTGTTCTGCGTCCTGCGATGGAGGGAGTTACTCCAGAAGACGTGCGTGTAATGACCCCGCCCCTAGTAATGGCGGGGGAAATTGTGTTGGCAGCGATACTCACGTCCAAGTTTGTAACGATGTCCCGTGCACAACCAGTAAGTGGTTATTAAGATTTTGACTAATTTTGCTTAATGACTATCGTGATCTATTTTCGTGGTATTAGTGCTCCTGAATACTTTTGTGATGGAGAGTCATATCGCATTAAAAGGAAATAATACAGAACGTTCAATGCATTAAGTGTACGTTGGGCTGGGCGTTGTTCACATAGTTTTTATGGAGTACATTTGTCATTTGTAGCGATCGTTGGACCTCCTGGACCACAAGGACCACCTGGACCTAAAGGTGAAGAAGGTGCCCAGGGCCCTGCAGGACCCCCAGGACCAAAAGGACAACGCGGGCAGCAGGGACCGGAAGGGCCAACAGTACGTTATATTTTATTGTGTGCCCATGGGGCGCCACAGCTGAAATGCATTACTTTTAGGCACGCAATAATCATTAGGCCATTATATACCAGAGATTTAATTTCCCTGGACATGTTAACGCTTTTCCCTGAACCATCAAGGTATAGAAAGTAGCATTTTCAAGTCTTATTCCCCGCATTATTTCAACAGGGTCCTACTGGTGCTCAGGGCCCGGCAGGTATCCAAGGCCCTCAAGGAGTATCTGGGGTTCCAGGGGACACAGGTCCCAAAGGTGACAAAGGTGTGAGAGGCCCAGACGGTCCAGTTGGTCTTACCGGACCAACGGGTCCACAAGGCATAACTGGACCTACAGGATCTACAGGGGCCAAGGGGGACAAGGGCGAGCAGGGAGTGAAGGGGTCGAAAGGCGACAGAGGTGCAACTGGTATTCAGGGCATTATAGGTCCAACGGGCGCCAAAGGCGACCAAGGTGTTCAAGGACTCCAAGGATTAAAGGGCGATATGGGAGTAGCGGGGCCCATGGGACCTATGGGTCCCCCAGGAAATAAGGGTTAGTGCGTATTTGAAGGTGTAAATATTAATAAAAAAAGTTTTTCGGCCCTTTTTTATAACCATAGTTTTAATAAGTTTCAAACATAATTATCAATTTTTTTCAATAATCATTTGAAAATGGTCATTATTAAGATAATAAAAATGTGTAATGTGCACCACAGTGGAAATCCTATCTTACAATGTTTATTTAATTTTTCAGAGGTGGACGAATGCCAGACTAATAAGGGAGGTTGCAGTCACACCTGTATGAACTCCTACCTGTCCTATCGCTGTGTATGTGACGCCGGGTATCAGCTGAACGAAGACAAGCATTCTTGTGCCGGTGAGAGAAAGCCTGTTGTCAATCACATTTAGTTGTTTCGTCAATATTGAACCGGTGTATATAACATTAATGAAATACTTGTTCGGACTCGAGCATATTTAAGTTTCAAGTGTGCTATTTTATTATAGATTTTAAAAAAAGGGTCATGCCAAAATAGCGTCTGCTTGAACTTTTTAAGGCTGCTATCAAAAAAAGAAAGTGCATTTTCCATTTACATAAATTTACATGGATTTGAATATTACCAGCGCCACCT
The DNA here is from genome assembly GCF_001039355.2 of Lingula anatina. The sequence continues at coordinate 2,248 of NW_019774018.1, forward strand.
TTTTTCTACCACCTGATGTTGTCGTTATTGATGTTTTTTCAATCATTTTAGACGTGGACGAGTGTGGCAATGACAATGGCGGCTGTGACCAGTTGTGTTACGACGCAGTAGGCACCTACGTCTGCGCGTGCCGGGCTGGGTTCAGACTGAGCCCCGACAGACACAGCTGTGAAGGTACTATTACTAAATAATGTATTATTAAGAAAGAGTTTTGAAAGCAAATAATAATAATAACAGATCAATAATAATAAGAAAAAATAGAAATCAAAATAAATGAATATAAAGTTTAAAACATTTATGTCAGCCATGGCTGGATCTGTATCGTTGAATGTATTACATAGTGCGGGTGCTATATTGAAAAGCTGTGTCCGTAAGTGATTTCAAGAACTTGTTATATTTTATGTGTTCTATCTCAGATGTTGATGAGTGTGCTGTCAATAATGGCGGGTGTAATTCAACACAAAAATGCGTCAACACTTTGGGGAGCCGAAGTTGCGTGATGACCATTTCGTCGTCTGTTGACTCCTTGGCACAATCGCTGCAGCTGAAGGTCACAGGTAAGTAATCATTCGAAATATCTCATTCTCCACTGTCTACAAAATCATACTTATTCATGAGTTTCAACATACCAAGCAGCCTCTCCCCATAAAAATGATTTGATGGACAGTCTTGATTCCATGTCAGGTAAATATAGAATAGCAATCTGTTATTCTTTTCCAGTGTAGGGCTGTTGTCGCAAACTGCGACAACAGCCCTACACTGGAAAAGAATATTAAATCGCCCCAAAGGGTCCTCAGGTGTTGTATAACAGAAACAAAAGGAAAATCTTTTCTCTGTAGTAGTACACTGATTTTGTACTCTTGTTCCAGAATTAACGACACTCTCGGAAACCATGTCTCAGGTTGTGAAGGACCAGACGGCCGCTCAATCGTCTGCTCAGACCGGCAACTGTGGCTATGATGCTACACTAGTGAATGGTTACCTCATCATGGGCATTATTATATGGCTGATTGTGGTCACCTTAGTTCTACTGGGACTAGTTATATATCTGATTTACAAGAGGGGAAGAGACAAGAAATGGGAGAAAACGCAGGAAAAACTCTCAAGAGAATATTCATATTCCAGAAATTCGCCTTCGATGTTTTCTGCAGTGAAAGCATATTAATTAAAGGGTTGGCAGATAATACATTTTAAACACGTTAAGCAGTATGAACGTCTGCTTCGGCGTTTTTTTATAGTATTGAATTTACTTACAAATTGCTTAATAAGTTAAATGCAAAACCATGCGTTTCAAGTTTTGTGAAGTATTAAAAAGCAAATTACATGTAGTTTAAAGGAATGTCTTTCGACATGATAAATGTACATGTAATGCCCTCCTTAGACTGATATACTAAATTGTGATAAATTTATCATTACCTTTATAGATCTCCTATTTGTCAATCGTTTTTAAATCAATTTTGAGGAGTTATTTATTATTTATTGACTATTCCGTCCATTCCTGCTAAATGTACATGTACATATATGCTGTAATATGGTGTTTATCTTTTTTTTTTTTTACCTTTTATTTAACATATTTTCACGATTGATATTTTGCGTTTTGCATCAAATACGGATATTTGGATAATATCTGCATCGATAGAAATTTGCTGTGATTTTTGCTTTATCTGTGATTTTGCTCACATTGAGTCACATTTTCATATTTATTGTACAGTTGATTTGCTATACACACTTAGTTCGATTTTTGAACTCTTTGGCGAGTGCTATATTTTTGTGTCACAGCGTGCTGCGAATTCATGATCATGATGTAAAAAATGTCACTGAAATAAAGATGCTATTTTCACAAAAAAAAAAAAAAAAACATTTTTTTTTACATTGTACAGATATGGTGCACTTGAATTGGGTCTCCAGTAGGTTTGTTCCAGGTTCGTTATAGGCCTACAGGTTGCCAGAAAAATGTATTTAAAGTAATCATAAAAATTGTTTGATGTTTTTGATACACTTATGAATTGTTCTGTCTTCATTTTGAGATATACATTCTAATAAACTCGCTTGCAAGGTCAGTTAACACGAGTGAATAGGCCCAGCAGCGAAATGACATGAAATAAAAGGAATCCAGATATGCTCATTACAGCATGAAGGTCGTCTATTTTACTTTCCGCCTGTACAAAATCAACAAAAGTGATAATTTATTTCTCATAGTAGCGCTACATACACAGAAGTTTCGACTGTATAAATTACTATAAAACCTTTAATAATAGAAATTATAATAAAAATTAAAATAATAACACATTTCAAGTAAAAATCAATAAAAGAGGAACGACACCGTAAAGAGACAGAATCAATCATGCATTTGGGGCCCCAAAGCACTGTAAGTTACTAACCAATAAATTCAACCATTCTGAATGACATACATGTAGGCCCCTACAAGTAACAATGGGAATGGCGGTATAAGTGCTCGTATTAAAATATTTGTCGTAAATAGGCCTACTCTTTCATTCGTCTGCGCCTCCAGTATTTTATAGCGGTAATTATTGGAGAAATAGTGATACTCACAGACATGTATTTGCTTCTACATTGTAGGTATAGTATTATAAAAGCTAGACCTCGCGACTGCAAAGTATAAATGGAACTACTGTGTACCCAGTAGTCTGTATATCCGACTGTGTCCAACTGCCAAGTGAGCGTTTGGGAAGGCAGCTCACACTGCGATGTGCAACTAATATAGGCCTATATGTAATGCAAGTTAGTCATCAAAACTTTCTGTGTTAGCTGGGATGTGACAATGGGGTTACGTGGTAAATGACTGTGGTTTTTATTTTCCATGGAGTTTTTAAAAATACACATACCAGGTACAATGAAACGTAGCCTACGCACGTAGCCTACCGTACCATATGATAGCGTTATCATAATGTCATTTTGTAGGGCCTGCCATTTATAAGCAGAATGTAGCCTAACCACTTAATAACGATAGCCTATGTGTTAGCTGGGTAGATTGTAGAAACCATTTAAGAAGTTCGATTTTAGAAACAAGCCTTGGCTTCCGTATAACAAAAGATTTACAATGATATAAAACAACGTGATGTAGCGATTCCTATCCGAATGTCGCCGCACTTTAAGACAGTGCATTGAACTCCTTAACATTTTTTATAGTGAGGCCCTATAAGTGCAGGTGCACTTGAACCGGATAAAAGCCGTACAAAAGTCAACACTACGGCATCGTCATTTGTTAATACGTGGACGGCGCCCGTCGTACCTGTGAGTCGTCTGGGGTAAACATGAACATTTTTGCATCACTCTTTTTAAATTCAGTTGGTGACTTCATATGCAGTGGTCGTGATATCATCCCTTGAAAATTCAGCAAAGTTTTAGTTTAAGGACCAATGCAGCACGACTGCGGGAACTGATAAATATTTGCGTCACCAGTACATCTACTACTAGTAAGATTTAGCCTACAGCTTTACTGTTTACAAGAGGTGTCAAAGATTTTACCAGCTCTTTCTTTTCGTTATAATAGTCCCTACGTCTGTGGAAATTTTAGAAGAGGTCAGAGGTACGTTAATTTGTCTAGAGTCATGTTATTTTTATTTGTCTTTGTAGATGTACGTTATTCATGGCTTTTGTCAGTAGGCCCTATTATACCTGTGTAGGAAATTGGCTCTGAACGATAGAAACCATGCACCTGAAGGGCGGCAGGCGGTCTGTTCAATCGCGCAGGCGTGTCACCTTGACCTGAACTTGATGTACATGTAGATCCTGGTGCCTTGAAGGGCAGTTTAGCATTGTAGTTGACTAGTGTGATAATCCAACGACTTATAAAACGTCCTTGGATAAACTAAAGTAGTTTTTGTGGTTTTTAGAAAAATTGACTGATCAAGTTGACAGCCGAGCCTTGGTTCATTTGCACCAACTGAGCTTGTTACCCTGTACGAGGGATCTATGGTATGTGTGTGTCAAATAATTAAGTCATTTAATGTGTTCTTTACATTCTAAATTTGCAGAATACAACTTGCTAGAATTACAGTTTTTGAATAGGGCAATTAATTGCATTAATTTTAAGGCTGTTGTGTATCATAAAGCCTACATGTATTTACAGTGAAAAAGGAACACTTACCAGAAAAAATATTAATATGGCCCATTGATTTTGGTATTACATATATGTAAATGACACACTGTTATATTTTCCAGGTATATTAGCAAAAAATGGAAATAGTAGATTGCGTGACTGGTCTAGATGTGAAGACGGTAGTCGTTGCCAGCCTGGCATTTCTTCTAGCCATGGTGTATCTAAGGCGGAGGAAGGGAAATCTACCACCTGGACCCATGCAAGTGCCTTTTCTTGGGAGCATTTTTGGTATATTGAAACTTAACTAACTTACTATGTGTACTTTTTAAAATCTTCAGTAGATTGTGCCATTAAGTTTGTAAGTATGAAGCAGCTAGTAGAAAAGATGTGATATGTGGTACTTTTTGCCATGTACCATAAAATCAGAGTTTTAAGTGTTCAAACTCATGGGCTCAAACTCATATTAGCCCTATCGGTATATATCCTTTAGTTTTTTAAATAACTTTTGAGTTGCTCTCTTAATTGATACATTAGAAAAGAATTTGGCATCATTTTGCATCATGTATATCAAAATTCTTGATTATTTTTTTGCAGCTCTCAAGAAGGATGTTAGACTGTTCAAGGTGTGTGAAGAACTGGCAAAAACATATGGTGAAATGACAACAGTTAGCTTAGGCAAGTCAAGTTACAGACTATTCATATTTATTTAGTTGTTAGGATAGTCAAAACTAATATAATTAATGTCTTTATGTAAAAAAGCATAATCCTGTGCAATTGACATAATGACAGACAAATTCTTAACTGGAGATGGAAAGGAACTTTTAGGGTGTACATGGCAACAAATTTCGTCTTATCAACTGATTAAAGATGCATTTTAAGTCAAATTTTGCCTCAATCAATGCTACCATTTATTTTCAAATAGTATACTTAAAAGAAATACCAAATATGCAATTGTGGGCACGACTTAACATCAATGTGTCATTATGTTCTGGTATGTGGGAGATGAGTGAGAGTGATGATTGTGCAATGTGCATGCAGTGCTACATCATTTATGGGATTTTTACAAACTGTAGGGAAGGATAAATAGCCAGAGATCCAAAATTTTGAAGAAAGTGCCATTTCAAAGCTATTATATACAAGGGATTAATATGGTAAATGTGACGTTGCATGTCAACTTCATTTTGGTCGTATAAGAAACTAGTTGATGTGGTTTAAATGCCCTAATTACTGGGAATCTTCACTCGTTTTATATGTAACTTTAAAATGTTATCCTTTCTTTTCAGGGTTGGTACTGGATAAGCTTGTCATTTTGAACTCTGCAGATGTGGTTCATGAAGCCTTCGTAGAGAAGAAAGAAATAATGGCAGGAAGAGACACAACTATTTGGTCATGTAAGACCTTGAGAAATGCAATATTTGGTATAATTTTACTTTGCTGAAGGTACATGTAACTGCTTATGGCTAATATTGCAGCTAGAAGTCACCTCAGGGATGGGAGGTATGTCATGGGTCTGATCTCCATCATATAGCGATTAATATTCAAGGGGGTTTTGAAGCAGATAGTTGAATGAAAACTTTAAATTAGTGTCTCCAGTCTGGTAATACTATACTGGTTAATAACATTGAACCAAAACATTTTGGCATGCGATGATGCGCATTAATTCTACCTATGTGGTTGATGCTTACATACTGTACATATAAAAATCTTATCAAAACAACCTTATTGTCCACAACATAAAAATTTCTACAAATGACTAAAGGTGGCTTTTGTAAACTTTGTTCATCCAATTTCATATTAATTATACCTAAATTACTTCAGTTCATTTGTTGCAAAGAAGAATGATCATATCCTCCACTTAAAGCATTGCAAGAAATGGGATATCTTATTGATAATTTATTATCCTCTTTTAACAGTTGACCAGTTTTACTGAAGAGTTTAAAGATATAGCATTTGGTGACTTTTTTCTAAGCTGGAAGCTGATATTTATTGATAATTTATTATCTTTTTCTTACAGCTGACTTTTTTACTGAAGGGTTTAAAGATATAGCGTTTGGTGACTTTGGTCCAAGCTGGAAGCTTCAAAGAAAATTGGCACTTAAAGCTATCAGGTACATGTACCTCTGTATAGCTTATGGCTCAGAAGACCAAGAATAAAGCTATTTGATGAAATAATGTTTTCATTGTTTTCTTGTGCCATTAATCAGTTCTGAAGAGATAAACATGTTTTTCTGTTAAGTTCCTGACAAGTTCTCAAGAAATTTGACTATTTTTGTTTAGGTTCAAAACTTTGCTTTTTTTTTTCAAACTTTTTGAAAAAATACTACATTTGTTACTTATAATTTTTTTCCACCATTTAGTCCATATCCTGCAAAACTTTGATGAATGAGAATATTGGTATATCGTCATTATAATACATATATTTCATTGGTTTTGCAGGACATATGCCATGGGGACTAAGTTGGAGCAACTATTGAAGTCCTCCTACAGTGATGTGGCAGCTTTATTGGAGAAAGAGAAAGAACCTTTTTACTTTGGGGAGTACATCCATTTAATGTTGTACAACATTATCTGTAGAATGGCGTTTGGAAAGAGGTAGGAACAATAATAGTTAATGCACCTCAAAGTCATTAATTGTGCCTTACACCTTTATGTTATAGCAAAAATAATTTTCCCTTAATAAAGGGTATACCCTATCCGGAATTGCTGGTGCAATTTCCATTTATAAAGCAAGACAGTAAAATAATTTCCTGATTACTAATCTTTTCAGTCTGAAGAGTAAAATTCATCAACATTACTATCAGTAGGTTAAAAAAATACTATTTATAAAATCAGTCCTTCTCAGTAAATATATTAAAAATATGTGCTTTCATTTAATAGGCACGACAATCACAGAATTAAATACCAATTTGATTAATTGTTGTGATTTTTTAGCTACAAAATTGATGACCCCGAGTTTCTTCAGTTGAGAAAATTACTAACCTTGCTGGTGGAAGATTTCTTCCAAAGTTTTCTACCACCAGATTTGCTAACTCTGCTGGAGCATGCACCAATAAAAAGAGTAGCTTCATTTAAAAAGTGTGTCAAGGAATTGCATGGAATAATCTATAAGAAATTGAAAGAGCACAAGGCAACTTTTAATCCAGGTAATTCATATTTTTTGCAAGTGTTTTAATGTCCTTAGGCACCATTTCAAAAGTCCAGTACATTTCTTAAAAAAGTACTCCAGTATTGACTTTTAGAAATATTTGTTTTTTTATTATAGCACAGTATGTGCAAACAATTTACTTTCGAGTTGTGTCTGGAAAGTGAGGAGGTACATGTACATTGTGTACACGTAATACAAGTATACTTTGTATGACATATCCTTATATATTTATATTTCACTCATTCATTGTTGTACTTTTTCAAGTTATGTACTTTTTAAGTAGCCCATGAAAATGTATACTAGTGGTACTCTCTGATGTGAAGTCATCTCCCAGTGGTACTCTCTGATGTGAAGTCATCTCCCTTTCAGAATTTCTGAATGTATGCAACACTAACATTTCTTTTGGGGAATATGACGCACTGATTTTGTTCAACTTTGATAAATGATTCCTGTTCCTTTTGATGTACAGATGCTACTCCACGTGACCTAATGGACCAGCTGCTTTTAGCACAAAAAGAGTCTGAAGAGGAGGAAGGTGAAGATACTAAGAACTTGCTGACAGACACACATGTTGTGCAGACTGTATCAGATGTGTTTTTTGGTATGGATTTGAAATTTTCATAATGAGAGAAAATAGTTTTAATGGATCAACAAACTTTCTAATTACATGTTACTCTTTCACTAGGGGAAAATTTAGATATTATATATGTATTTTAATGTCAATTTTAGAATTTGAATAAGCAACCTGTAATTTTTATCATTGACTCTTTAATTTGTAATTTTGACTTCTTAATTTGTCAATTCGGCTGTTAATAAATAATTATATTTAGCTTTAAATTGAAAACCCATTAAGGTTTTAATAGAAATGCCATATACAAATAAATTATTATTATTATTATTATTATTATTTTATTATTATTATTTAGCTGGAACAGAAACCTCCTCAGAAACCCTGAAATGGACACTTATGTATACAGCAGCTTATCCAGATGTTCAGGAACAGATGCACAATGAAATATTGGATGTTTTAGGTGAATGGTTAGGCTAAATGGGTAATTTTTGTATTGAAATGGAGAACATTGTACTTCAACATTACCAAAGTGTAGTTACATATGTGAATGGTAAAAAA
>NW_019774019.1:0-19091 GCF_001039355.2 Lingula anatina
AGACTCCAGTGAAAGACCCCAAAATGAAAGACAGACAGATATTAGTTCAAGTGTAAATAGTGAAGACAATGAGACTGCCACATTATCTGGTGCTTTAAACTCTGAATCAGAGCAAGGTAAATTTGTACATAACTGTAATTTCATATAAGTAATTTACTGTATTATTTTATTTGGAATCACCATTTTATTTTGCTCAAAATGGACTAAAATTTTCGTCTAAAAGTATTTATTAAGAAAATAATAAAACAAAACCACTTTTCATTGATTTTTTTTCTTCAGAAAGCAATATAATTGCTTTCACTGTTGCTCCTTAAAGTCTTAAACATTTCTTAATTTTGTTTGAGTTTACGACTGCTACTAATTCCAAGTTATTTCTGTCCAGCTGCAAATAGTCTTCATGATGGACCATCAGCAGATGACACAAGTAATGAAGACAGCAGGACAGATGAGCTATCTAAATCAAAGCAAGGTAAACTAGGACTGCGAATTAGTAAAGCAATTAGGAGGCAATTGTCTGTAAAAGATGTTAGGGATATACTGAAATGTTATCCCTGCGTTTTCATTTATTTAGAGTTATATACAATTGAATTTTTACAGTCTGGAGGTGACAAGAGCATTGATAACTAAAGCAGTGGTGCACTAACTCAAATGATGCTTTAAAGATGCTTTATTTCATAAATAAAACGTGCATGACTGAAAAATGTCTGAAATTTGTCTATTAACTGATAAAGTAGAATAAAGGTAAACAGCAAGATTTTGGCACTAGAGTCTCTTGCACCATACCAGCTCTAATTCTGATACTGAGTGTGGCTCAGTAATGACCAGCAACTGGGTTTTAACATCATTTATCATAAACTTGTCATGTGTGTGTTTATTCTTTACTAGATAAAGGGGATGATCAAGTAGGAGTTCATGAAATAAATGTGCTTGAAGATGCTGAGACACCTGAAAAAGCAATTCCGTGGCCTATGGAAGGTGAACTCCAAAATGAAGACCAACAGCAGGATTCTAACAGAAGTGAAAGGTATATCATATTTTCAGCATGTGTTATGTGAGCTGGGGGTCGTATTCATTGTTTAAGGGAATGGTGGGAGTGGAATTACTGATGTTCATTCTCAGTATTGCAAAAAGTTAGCAATTCTGTGAAAGATATAAAAGGACAGGAATTCAAATTCTTTGTTAAAAATTAGAGTAAACTAGAGGTACGTTCCATACTATGTTCAGCTTTTATAGTTATGTGCTTTTTTGGTGAGGTGATGTACAAAAAGTATGAATGCATATGATAGGACTCTCAATACAATAACAGTCAAGTAAATGTTATATTTTGTTAATGCAAAAACAATTAATATAAGAGATAGTAATAACAATCATGTTATTTATAATAAAAATTACTATCCATATATCAAATGAAAGGTTGTGTTGCAGGACAAAAGAGCCTTATTGCCTTTTTTTATTTTCAGACAATGAATTAAGTTATTTACTATAGGTAATTCCTTGACGTACACATTTGACTCCTGTTTTGCCTCATCTCCTGGTATAGTTAACTGTGAAAAACATTTCTTTTTGGATTCCAAACCAAAACCAACACCTCACAGCATCTAATTATCTAACCAATTTTGGTATTTGATAAATTTCTAATACTTTTTATTTCCTTAACTTCATATTGTTCATATTTCCTAACATATTTAGCCGCCTTTCCTTCCCAGAAGTTATGTTCATTCCTCACAGTTAAAGAAGTTACACTAACCCTTTGAGAAATTAATGCATGATTATAAACCTGTTATTTTTATTACTGTGCTATTTTTATTCACAAAGGTACAAGAATGATTTACAGAACTAAAATACAGCAGCTGATGCAGTTTGAAACCCAAAATATATAGCTTATAGAGATGTATTATTCTTAGTCAAGATACCATCCCCTCAGAGTCATAAGAATGTGTTTAAAGACTTGGGGAGTTGATCAAAATAAACTCCCTTATCAGGCCCGTAGCTAGCAATTTCAAAAGGGGGGGTTGTTTTCTGAAAAAGTGGACCTTTTTCCATAAAAACATCATGTACCTACATCAAATTTTACCCAGAGAGGACCTTTTCCCAGCAAAAGGGGCTGTTCTTTCGAACCCCCCTCCCCCCCCTGGCTACGGGCCTGCTTATGAATTAGAATGCAATTTTAAATTTGTTTTGAAATATCAGTTGCATTTGCTGCATTATTTCGATTTTTTGTTGCCTCTAGTCTGCCACAACAAAACTCGCAAGAGGTCTTCATCGATGTGAATCCAAGTACAAGGTTTGGTCCTGATCCTAGTCCAGAATCTTGCCAGAATGATGGATTTGTCAGAAATGCTCGACGACATAACGAGCCTGACAGGTAAAAAAAAAACTTTTGCATGTGAAGGGATTCATTTGTGTTTATCTGTAAATAGAGGAATTAGATATTAAGAACATGAGAGACTGTAATTCCATTATATATATATATATATATATATATATATATATATATATATATATATTATTTGTGATATATTATTCAGTTTGAGGTCGCATTCCCAACAGTGGACCAACAGATCTGCAAATCAAATATGGTTGACCTACTAAAATGCTTGTGGCATAATACCATAATTGTCCTTAGGTTCATTATGCGGCAAGCTTTAAAGTGAGTTGCCATATTTGATTCATGGATCTGTTAGTCCTTTGTTGTGAAGAAGACAGTTACCAGACAAGTACTATCGTTACTACATGTACAATATTGGCCTGCTCTGCCTGCTCTGTACATAGATTATTTATCAGAATTTTTTAAACTCCCAAAGTAAAAACAGCCTGCAGATATGTATCCTCAGTGGGTGAAACGTACAGAAATGTTTAGAGCCATGTGGCACACAGCTGTGAATAAGCAGATTACTTGGCATGTCCTGGCTGCTGGAGTCGCTGTAATAATCAAGATTATAAATGTATCTCATTCAGTCCACCAGAGGAAAGAGCAGAATATGAAGAAAATGAACAAACCTTATACAAAGGTACTGAAGGAGATGTGATCAGGCAAGCAACAGGTGATGAATCAAGTGGCTCTTTCTTCACGATTGTAAAAACCGGGCAACAAGAAACTGTTGCTGTCTCTCCTTCAGGTGAGGATTCAAGTGGTTTGTTTTACTCTGTTGGGCAGCAAAGACAACCTTGGAGCCAATGTCTCAATGTACTTTAGAATAAAAACATTTCTTTGATCACCAAAACTACTTTTCATTGTTTAATTTAAATTAATTTAATTTAATTTTTTTACTCCAGTAACTCCTCAAACAAAAATCTGTAAACCTTGTTGAAGTGACTGACTGCTCTTATTAACCCCAAAATATTTTTGTTTAGCTGCAACCTACCTTGATAATCCACCAGCTGGAGACCCAAACACTGTGCCAATTGATGATGCCAGTAATGAAGGGTATGTTTAATTTTTTCTCAGGCTATGTTTTTGTGAGTTGTGGGTCTTGTAGAGTGTTAACTGAGAGTGGGATAAGTGATAAAAAAATGATTTAGTAAATACATAGTTCATTTGTGCAAGATATTAATTGCTAAAATTCAACAAACAGATAAAATACTCAATTTTTTTCAAAATAGTATCAGCTTTTAAACTTCCCTTGAACATAATTAACCTGCGAAGTGTGATTTATGAGTCTGAGATGAATAACTGGATAAAAATGCCAAATATTTCAATATTCAGAATTTGGGAGGAAGGAGGGGCAGAAACAAGTGCTGAAGTAAGTGCCATTACAGCAATTGATCAGCAAGGCTTGGTCCAGTCACAGATAAATGAAGATGTTAGAAATGATAATTATGATGAAACTTCCTGCAAAGTTCCTGTAGGAGATGGGGCCGTTCAAGAAACGGGCAATGAATCCATCACGAAACGTGGTCAACAAGAAACTGGTACTTTTGTAAAAGGTGGACAACAAGAAAGTGCCTGGAACCCTGTCCAGCTGTCAGTGGAGAGTTCACCAAGTGAAGCAATTGAATCAGAAGAACCGGTAGAGTGTTGTCAGTCTGAGACTGCCAGTTTTAGAGACTTACCTGTCAGTGGTTTGGGTGTGGAATGTGGTTTGGCTGCTTCACCTAGACATGTAGGTGTCCAAACACACAAAGAACAAAAGCCCCTACATGAACAAATCTACCCAAGTAGGCAGGATGATCAGGAAAATGAAGTGAACTCAGAAGAAAATGATGTGTTGCCTGTGGAAACTCCCTCCTCAACCTCCACTGGTGATGAAGCCCAACAGGTAGTACAAGAAATTATCCAGAATTTACTGATAAAAGCTACAACAGAGGCTATTGAAGAGTTCCCAGGCACAATGTCAGGGCTGGTGACACATCAACGACCAGCTATAACCACAGACAACAGATCCAAATTAGCCTATCGGAGGTCAGGCCAGGCATCAGGTGGTACAGTAAGAATGCACCAATCAGGCGCCCTGTCTCAACCCCAAGTGAAAGCCAATGAACTTGGTAGGTGTTGTGCAACATGATCATGTTAACTTTTTGATATAAACAACATTGTAAAGCTATTTCTGGACATACAATTTCTGTAAATGTGTGATTATGATTTTCATGATAATGATGACATGGTACCTTTTATGTGAGAGCATTGTCTAAATACTGAAGAGTATTAGATCATCATCAAATTTTAACAGACATGGCAAGTGCATTGTAACTGCAATACGTGCTACATGTAGGTCAGAGTAATGTGTACAGGGAGATGTGTTTACACGTGTCACATGACTTGTCCTATTTATTTGAAACCCTCCCTCCCCTCCCCTCCTGTTACAGTACATTTCATTCAGTGTCAGCGTACTGAAATACAATCCATGTACTTCAAGAAAGTTTTTCTAGATTTCAGTGGTTAGGGTCAGTCCCAGCAACATGCAGGGATAGATAGAAAGTTTTGTGTGTATATAATTATGTTTTCTTGATGGCTGTTAGTCTCCATCGAGGTATTAAAGTGTTGCTTTATTGATAAATTGTGTAATTATCCATGCAGGTGATTCCACAATTAATTTTTTACCGAAGTCAGGGGTCAAATTATGGAAACTATATCTTCTTAAGGGATGTCAGGTTCAAATTGAATATACTTTCTTGTTTAGAAAATTCAAACAAGAAAACACTGCTGTTTCCCTCAAAGACCACCAGAGAGGCAGATGGAAATAATGGAAGTACACTTTTTGCTACCTCTCTTCATATGTGACAGTTAGCTCGTATTTTTATTTGCTCTTGGTTTATCTGTCAGATCCACAAGAGCAAGTCGAAGATCTGTCTTCTGCTGGTGGTACAGGGGATTGGATGGGAATTCTGGCTGCTGGTGGTACAGGTGGTTCCACGGGAAATCTGGCTGCTGGTGGCACAGGCAGTTCCATGGGAAATCTGGCTGCTGGTGGCACAGGCAGTTCCATGGGAAATCTGGCTGCTGGTGGTACAGGCAGTTCCACAGAAAATATGGCTGCTGGTGGTACAGGCAGTTTCTTTGGAAATCCAGCTGCTGCCAGTTACAGGGCTGCTAAGGTAACCAAGTATAGTCTCAGGGCTCCGAAAATTTTAAAAAGATGAAATTTCAATGTGTCCTGTGTTATTTAGTTTTACCATTTAATATTTAGGATTTCACACACGATGAAAGACTCGTGCAGAACCTAACTGAGGTTGAGGTTTAGATTCCAAAGTTATTTGTGGCAAGAGTTTGGCTTTCATACCATTTTAATTTTTGTACAGGACCAGGTCTCGGACCAGGACATTGTTCAGAGATGTAGCATGGACGAGGCAGGGGGTGATGATGAATGTGCCGCTGGCGGTGCAGACCAAGTGCAAGATGACGACAGGGTGTCAACTGATGGCCGAGGAAAAAGAACCCACAACAAGGAGACATTGAGTGACAGTGAGGAAGAAGAATCTAGTAAGATAACAAAGAAATAAATCTCTGGAGGCTACAGTCACGCCCACCTGGTTCTGACCATCTCGGTAACATTTCTCTGTTTCAAAACAGCTTCTGCAATTTACTCAGAGTTTAGATCTGGTAAAATTTCTTCATGTCTGATAATGTTTAACAAGAATGGCAGCTAAACTTAAGATTGATAGTGAGGATTTCTGTTCCAGATTATGTCTGCTGTATTAGTATAGCTAAGTGAATATTGCTACATATCGAGGTGTATCACATGGAAATATGTGCAGCTGGGTAACAAGACTGTATTAGCATAGCTAAGTGAATATTGGCACATACTGAGGTGTATCACATTGAAGTTTGTGTAACTGGGTGTCATAGGGGGCATTCCCATAGATTTTAGATCGATCTATCCCCTTGGGGAGTCTCACTAGATTACTGTCAGATAATCCGGCTTAAATGTCCGTCCGGCCTACTATAAGCTGTAAGGGGGTAATTAACTTCTGTGCGCGGTCGGCTGACTGCAATTTAGCGTGAACCCCCAGGGAGTAAGGTCGATCTATTAAGATCAATCTAAATCTCTGGAAATGCCCTCATAGAAGCAGAACTCTGTCACATGTCAGTTCAATTCAATTAAGGTGACTAAGAATGGCAGGGGTATCATTGGATATCAATTGTAAATAGTAAATACGAATACAAGGTACACAATGTAGAATTTTTCTGCCAAAAAAATCCTCATGAACATTTTTTTTATTTAAATTCTACCATTCATTTTGCTCAATTCTTGCAATGACCTTTGGATTCTGCTCAATTTTAACTGTCAGTGTCAAGATGGTTGAAAGGGGAGGAGTCATATTTGATTAATTTTATTATGAGATTAATTAGTGCCATTTATCTGTTATAAAAGGTTATCAGTATTACTTGTCTTCAGATAACATCGACAAGAAATGATTTATGTACTTATAATGCAGGTTTAAAATTCTACACTTTGTCACTTTGGCTATTGGTAAATCATCTGTAGAATAGTTTGTAAAGGTACTGGTTTTGGGGGAGGTACATCTCATCTCTGCCATGTGTTCAAATCTGATTAACTTCCTTCCTCTCCTTTTTGAAATCCTCACCATAATTATCATCAGGTCATTGGCCTTTGACCTCTGAGTCTGAGACAAATGATGACAATAACAAGGCAGATCAGAAAGTATACAGCTTTAAATACAAAGGAAACATAAGGCTGGGGTAGCGCTGCTAAATCTGACTGAATTTGGCTAAAAATAGCATTGATTTGACTAATTTTAGTCAAATTTAAACCATTGGGCAAAAAAGCAATGAAAAAATAGTAATTTGGCTAAATGAAGAAAATTGCTGGGCCACCCCAACAAGACCTAGACAAAGTGTTTAGATGGGGATTAAACTGACATATTCAGTAGGGTTTTAATTATTACATCTCTCTGTGGTGCTCAGTGAGTGGAGTCAAGTCGAACATATAGCTATTTTTTTTACAAAAATGTTCTTAATAAAAATGCCAAGTTTTTTTTCTAATTATACACATTCATGTCATCTTTTAAATTAGTGATATAGTTTACAGCATTTTGTTTACATATAACAATTAAAACTTACAATTTTTTCAGAGAGAAAACTTGCTCATATTTTGTAATTTTTTATATTTATAATCATGTCTCAAAGTGGAGATGTACAAAAAGTTACAGATTTGTATTCCAATACAAGAAAAGAGATTTAAAAAATCTATGAACCATAAAATAACGAAGTACTTTAAAGTAAACTGTAGGAAAAAGAATAGAAACATTAATTTATTAGTACTGGAACATTCCATGAACTTTTTTTCACCACAGCTGCACCCATTTTTCTGAAATGAGTTGCTGTCCCAAGAATATGACACTTAAATGATGTCACTCTGGAAAACTGAACAATTCATTGATGTCCGCATGTATTTTGAACATACCAAACCAAAGACAAAATTCCATTTAACATAATATACACAGAAATATCATTCATTATTATTGTATTATAAAAGTTTATTGATATTCACAATGTTCTGAGGTCTAAAAATTTTTGATTTTCTTTTATTTATCCCAAAACAGCTAACAATCACATCAGGAGAACAAATCTATTTACATCATGATTTATACATTTATTAAAAAAAAAAAAGAATGTCACATAAATACACCATGTCTCATTCTGTTTCGAAGTTCTGTTGAATATGTCAATTTATTTTCCGTGCCTTCTGTTTCTTTCGCGTTAAAAGATCTACGGACCCAGCATCGCCTCCCGCACCAACGCCATTACCACCAGTGCTGCCCCCTTTTTGTACCGACATCTGTAGTGACTGAATGCCTTGTTGTGCTAAGGGTATTAACTGAAAGAAAATACTCGTCTTATTATGGGGCTACTTAGATAAAAAAGATAAGGTTATAAGAATAGCCAAACTCTTAAACAAGTGCAGAAACAAACAATGGATGCACTTAAAACTTACAATGAAGTCAAAAGTTTTAAAGTTCAATAAGAGAATAAAAATGACAAATGTTTCTATCTATATATAATATATGAAATTATTATTTTTTGTTTGTTATTATTTTATAGTCTTAAGGAACTTTTTTTACAACAATGGGTTTTAAGACTAGAGATTCCTGTGGAGGCTGGAATGCTTAAAAGTCAATTGAAGTGTGCAGAAAAAAAAAAACCTTAACTGCACTTATCCTCATTAAGTGTTACCAGACATTATTGGGCTGTGCCATATATTTTCTGTGCAAATACTAGTTACAAGATTAGTCACACACAGTTTGCTACATACAAAAGAGAAAATTTTTAGTCCCAGAACTATTAACTATTCATTATCATAGTTTCCACATTATCTCAGGACTGGTGCTTTGAACAATATGATAATTGCAATTATAGTATTTCTTTTACAAGAGGCGATGATTTTAATTGGCTTCAATACATTCCTCTTAAATAAAGTGCAATTAATTTATTTTCCTATTGTTTGAAGTGCCAGTGGTAGGATAATGTCCTATGCTTCTACTGTTAAGTTGACAACACTGTTAAACTTGCAACATCTTTGTTAAGTTTACAACATTGTTAAACTTGCAGCATTTCATTAAATTGTGTAAAATCACATTTAAATTACCTGTTGTCATATTATGAGACTGCTCAGATGAAAAGGATTAGGTTATGAGAATAGCTTAAGGCTTTGATGTGTGGAAACAAACAATGGATACTCTTAATATTTACAAACTTTTAATTTAAAAGTTTGAAAGTTCATTATAAAAGAGAATGAAAATGACAAATGTATTTATGCATATATACATGTATCTATGCATAAATGTAATTATTGTTTATTATAATTTTATCGTTGTTAAGAACTTGTTTACAACAATGGGTTTTAAAACTAGATATTGGCATATATACATGTATCTATGCATAAATTTAATTTTTGTTAATTATAATTTTATGAGTTTTTGAGTTTTAAAACTAGATATTGGTGAAACTGCCTGAACTGCATTGATGCTTATAAAGTGATACCAGCCATTGTTTACCTAAGCCATGTATTTTCTCTGCACACACCTTGTGCAACGTGTGTGTCAATATTGAGGTGCAGGTAGTACATTATCCCATGACAGGTGCTTTGAACAATTGGATAATGCTACAGTATTCAATTTTACAAGAGGTGCATGCTTGCTGGAATTTTAGTTAGCTTTAATACATTCCTTGTACTTCTTTATCCTCTAATAGAAGTGCAATCCTTATTATGTTGTGCTTAGCACCTGTAGTAGGATGATGCTACTACAGTGCAGTAGTCCTTATGGAGTTTTGAGCTGTCGAACTTCATGTAAGACAGTGTATATGCAATAATGTTAAGCTTAAAGCTATTAAACTTATATTTCTTTTAAAAAAACTGGTACCTTCGTTGTTTGTCCTTGCTTGTTACTTCTCTACAATTTTTAATTCAAGTCAGTCTTGTGTTAATCACATTAAATTTACCTGTTGTCTAAAGTAGGCCAAAGTTGCCACCAGAATTATTAAAGGCAGAATTAGAAAAGAGCCCTGGTTAAGTTCCTGCTCTAGACTCTTTCTCTGAAAAGAAAAAATTATGACTTCTGTTAAACATTTTTGTTTTGACAAATTTTAAATTATATACTACCTAAACACCCTGTACTTTAATTATAAATTCATAAAAAAATTACTTCAAATAATTTGATAGGTAAATTTTTATAGATCAGTGACAAAGTGATACAGCAAAAAGGTGAAATGATCATTGAACCTGGCGTCTCCTATATGATAAGCTGTTTCGGTCTACCCCAGAATTTAAGTCCAATGGGAAATGCCCGTCCTTCTGTGGATGAAACTCCAGTCTCAAATTCCTGACAAGTTTGTTCCTTTATCATTTAAGTCAAATGTGAAGTGTCTATAAACATTTAAGAACTAAAGTCCACTGTGAAGTGTCTTACGTACCTTGGGATTAAATTCAAATGTGAAATGCCTGTAGCTACTGTCTGCATAGAACTTGACCTCTGGGAGGGTGTAATCGTACATGGATCTAGCTAATGTGGACTCTAGTCGTATCACATATGCAGTCTAAATCAAAAAGATAAAATAAATCATGAGAAAACAAATTAATGCATTAACAGAATTGACATGGGAAACAGAATTATCATAGGGGACAACAGAAAGAGTTGTTATAAAGCAAAACATCTTGGCTTCCTTATTAGCAGTGAAATTAACAAATCATCTTATCCTGAAATGACCCCAGGCCTCATTCTGGTCCCAATTTGTACATGAGCTGTTAAAAAAAATATATAGATTTTACATATATAAAGCTCAATCATTAGTCTAAAACTGAAAGACCGAGGAAATGATGGTCCTGAGAATTCAACAAGTCCAATGGCTATAGACAAATAATTTATTAAATGTTTGTCCTGTAAAAAATCCTGGAGACTCAAAATCAAGTCCCATCCCCCTGACTTACCTCTTTATCTATAGTTACTGAAGGAAGATAGAAAAATACTGAAGTTCCTAAGCTGACTATTCCAATTGGAGAATCTGGATTGTCTTCTTTGAACAATTTCACCTGAAATGATGAAGAGCTTTATTTTAAATCATTTACAATAATTACGCAACGTTTCTCCACACACTACATACTCCTCTTCAGCAAAATCCTGGATCCGTCGATAAAGAAATAAACTTACATGCCAGCAATGTACTTGCGGCAGTGAAAATGTTTCCATGATAAATTCATGACAGCAAATACACTTGCTACTCAATGGCTGAACAAACACTTATCCAGTGTCAAAAATGCTACTCACAATTAAGAAAGGTCAACATCATTGACAAGAAGGATAAACGTCAACATATACTGATCTTTGACAAAGTCATCTTCTATCTACCAAATAGGTCTTCTGAACAAACAACACTGATCAGATTAATAGTGTAGCTTTCAATAACAGGAGCATGACAAATATGATGTTACCTTTAGACTAGATAAATGCTCTTTAGAAGTCTTAATATTGCCACTGATGTCCATCTGGTTCAAACGACGGAATGCGATTATGTTAACATTATTTAAATCACTGTCCTCCACCTGAAATACGTCGATAATAATTGTAATTCATGACATTTTATCAAACATGGTTCCAATCATGGCTTTAAAATCCATTCCAAAGAGCCAAGTTCTTTCTTTCTGTAGCCAGCTATGACTATTCACATTCACAAGAATAGATAGATGACTGATGATTTAGTAAGACTATTATTTTTAAGACTAAAGGCTATTTTGTCTGTCAGTGAGTTACTATACACCAATCCTGGACAGAAGTTGACCAAAGCCTAATACTTTAAACTAACTCTTGGTCTTAGGTTCATTTGTAAAACCAACCCCAGGTAATTGTAAACACTTCAAATCTTGGTGGATTTAATTTAATCTTGGTAGATTTTAATATAGTATTTAGGAAGCTTCACATGAAGAGCATGGGGAGAGATAATTTTTTAAGATTTGAAGTTTACCATGTTTTTATCCTTACAGAATTAAGTTTAACAAAATATATTAAATAAATAAAATAAATACCACAGTGTGTAAGGTATGACAGCCCAGCACAATACATCTGACCAATACAATTATTATTATTATTATTATTATTATAGTTTTACCTTTATTATTTTATCCCTAGGCTCTGCTCTGGAGATGTGCTGGTTAGCAGGGTCATCTCTTAGCTGGAGCTTGTAGCTACATTTAGGCTGAAATATTCACACTTAGATTTTTTTCTCAATTATCATTAGTAATCAATAATTAATTCATCATTGATTATCATTTAAACCGACATAAATCACAAACTAATTGATTTTTAGACAAAATCAATGATATTTTATAAAATATAAGTAAAAAATATTTTTATATGAAATAGCATGATACTATGTTTACCCCCCTTCCCCATTTTATTCCGTTTCACTTGTCTGTCAAGTGATGTTATTAGCATGTGCATACACAGAAAAAAAGGAAAGAAAAACATGCACAACTGTCATTTACTAACTACACATGTTGTCCTCCTTATTCTAATTTTATTGAGTCATTTTTTAAAAAGATTTTTATCATAATTGAAACACAAGGTCTTAATAATATGCCATGTTAATGATATGACAAAATTTAATCTAAATGAACTTGGGACTCCACAAATCAAAATCCTTGGTAAACCAAACATAAATGAAAATAAACCAAAAAATAATCACCTGTAGTCCTCGTATCCTATAGCTACCATCTGCCTCAGTCTTGGACTCTTCTTGATGGCTGGCACAGTCGTCCAGACCCACGGCCTCCACCAAAATGGACGGTTCTGGTTCTCCATTCAGCGACGTCACAGAGCCATAGCAACTAGAATTTACAATAAATAAATCACATGCAATATTCACCTTGGTTTTTTCATTTCCAGTTAGGGAACGTTTTATATACAACAAAACAGTAGCTTGACACAATCACGTCTATGCTCTTATCTGCAGTGGAGGCTTTAAAATTAAGAAACCAATGGACTCTGAGATTAAATTTTGTCATATCATTAATATGGCATATGTAAAGATATACATTCTGAAATTTTATACTCGGAGCAATTTTTAGGACATGGAATCTGATAGACAGACAGACAGACAGCCAGAAACATAAACAAGCGCTTACTCCTACAAGTTACAACCTACCTAAATGCAACTCTGAAGCCCTTAATGTTGATCTTGACATCACTTCCTTCTCTTACTTCTATCATTTGGGACGCCGGCTCAAATTTATATTCCTTCATAATTGGACGGAGAAAAAACTGACCTGGGTGCTGAAAAAAAAAATAAACATATGATCTAAGAATCCTCTTTTTTATTTTATTTCCTTCAGAGTAAACTGAGATCATTTCAACTAAGAAGTCAATAAACCTGGTAAATGCCTCATTCTCACAATCCACATCTCAGAATGGCCTCTAATCATGTTATACAATATAAGAACCTCAAGGTAAGTTGTTAATTCACAGTCCACTTAAGAAATTCAAGTCACCAATATAGATGCTATATTGTAACACCGGTAACAATTCCAGGGCAATCATTGGAAACAGAGGAACCAGAAGCTGTACTCCAACGGACCACATAAACTGACATGAATGCAAGTTGCTCTCTACCTGGATCTTTTTTTCTCTCAAATTCAACCACAGTACAAGCCTGATACACCACTCAACAGGAAAGTTTTTTGTGAAATCCACTATTCTGCCCACTCGTAATTATCACCACTACCTCACTGACTTTGGGGCATATCAATAATTAAGAAAACTCACCAGGTTACTAAAGACCATGGTGCCATTCTCCACAGTGAGATTGTTACTGCGGAAGTCACCTCCACTTAACGACAGGAGGACGCCATTGAGGGGTTGGTCCTTCTCTCCGACAACCTGGAGAGAAATATGTCAAGAACTTAATATGTCAATTTTTTTAGAAGCAGCTAAGTTAAAAAGTCATTCATATTTGAACTATTTAAGAAGAGAATCACCTATAAGTATTTTCAACTTGATAAAATAATTTCACAATTCTAATAATCATAACATGACAAAGATTTCACCTGAAAAAGCATATTATATTGTTCTGGCTGTGAAAAGAAACAAAGCAAGCAAAGATTCCCAAAGACCAGTTTCAGACTTGTGTCATACAGTGACCCAGGTCCCTGGGGAAGTGTTACCTTTACTGTGACCTTGCCTAGCTTAATGGCAAACCAGTGATATGGCAGCATCTCATGGACCTCTTCAAATATATAACCTTCCATGCTGGGTTCTACCACGTACTCTGTGTTACCATGAAAGGGACCATGTCTGCAACAATAAATGGCAGTAATGAAAAAAATTCAGAGCCTATAATATCAGCAAAACGAGTTTAGCTTTTTTGTTGTCAAAATTGGATTTCTGTAAGAAATTATCATGCTTACTGGCTTGTACAATAACCAGATAAAGTAACTACCATAACAGCTTATCCAGAACTCTGAAGCCAGACTAGTGACTCATATGAAAAGAGACAGGTTTTGTTTTAGACTTTATTGATTTCCAGTTATGAAAAAAAAAGAGAGTATCAGCATTAACTCACTCGAAAGACCCATCATTAAAAGTCAAGATGGAGACTTTAACATTCTCGTTGTTCTTGGGCGTAATAGTGATCATGACTCCTCCTAAACCATCCTGTCCTCCTGACTTCTCTCTCACCAACCCCTCGATAAATACGCCTTCCTTGCCATCAAACTTCACAGATATAGGGCAGGAATCTGTATAACAAATATAAAAAATATCCACTGATTGTCAATGATTTAATAACAATGCAGGTATGTAGGTGTCTAATTCAGACAATTTCTGTAAAAATTTGTAATTTTTTTAAGCAAAACATCAAATCCGTAGTGACCGAATAGTTAAATGCTCAATATCATTATACAGAAGTAAGTGACAGTTCTTTTTACTAGATAACCAAAAAATTCATTGCCATCAGATACAGTTAAACGATTCAGAACATGTCTGAATAATCATTTCAAACTGTTTTAATTCAAGCTTGTTTCCGCAAAGGAAGCACAATCTCTGTCTACCCACCTCCCTGTACCACGATGTCTGCTTTCTGTGGGTAAAACAGGATATGTTTGGATGACGGCTGGAACACCACTGTATCCCCTGTCCTGGAATATCCAGATTAGTAAATAGAACACAATACTTACAACAAGAAATGACCTTTTTCTCAATAATGTAGCACTACCCACATACACCCATAAAAAGGCAGTATCATATACAGAAAGGCAAAAGTGTACAGCATGATTGATGATACATGTACGTGCAAAAAAGTGTGTGCATTCATAAACACACAGGCACACACACACACACACACACACACACACAGTTACTTACTTGGCCCAGTGGTCCCAGTCATAAAACATAGGTCCCACCATAAACTGGTCGTCCATCTTAATATTATCCTTGCTTCCCCTCAATGGTCCCCGTGTCTCTTCCTTTGTACCATCTTTATTAACAGTTCTGAAACAATCACAAGCACAGTACAAGGTTAAGACTCATTCAAAAAATTTAGCCTGGATAATTTTATCCAAATAAAATATCTCATCTAATCAAATGATAAATATCATACCCAAAGAAGTAAAACATTTTGCATTTTACTAAGCCAAATATGAATATGGCTCCCATCTGATTAAAAATCACAATTTAAGGTGAATCCAACAGGGAGGATGTGGAACACTAAGCATCAGACCAAATTTAATCTCCAGACTATTAATGAAATATACAATGTAGACTTTGCTCATAAAGTCCAGTCAAATTTTTTGTTTCAAGGCATCTTCAACATAAAAATGCACTGAAAACTTGTCACCTAACCTTGAATATACCAATTGGGTTTCTCACTTCAATTCCAAATGGTTAATTTCAAGTGTAGAAAAAAAGTGGAAGAAAAAAAGCAGTAAAATGAAAATTAATAAATAAAAATGTTGCTTACTTGATAGACAGCATTATATCTCTTATGCGTATATCTGTTTTGATAGACCCATCAATTCTATGGCTTGTTGCAGTCAGTGTGAGTGGGATTGGCTTCCCCCTGGAAGAAACAAATACACAACCTATCAGCAACCTTTCAGTCCATGTTTACAACAATGTAAAACTAAAATTTTGAAAGATGGTCCTTGGGCTTATTTCTTTGGTCACTTTTAAGTGTATTAAAATACATTCTCAAGACAAAATACTATTACACAAATTATTCTTCTCAACTTAATAAATACAAAAGTGTAAACATATCATAACCAATGAATCATCCAGTTTTCAGTTACTGATCTACCAAACTTAACTTTAAGTAAGCTGAAAAATTCCATTACAAGAACACTTAACAGCGAGTGTGTGTGTGCTATTTGAAGTGTTAATTCAAATCGTATGAATTGTCTTATTTTGTTAAATAATAATGCTACATACGTATCAAAGCTGTATTCTTCCTTGTCAAAGCGGTGACACGACTCCGGCTTCAGTTTGTATAGACCTGGTTTTTCCAAACAAAACTTGTTCAGACCTTTCACCACATCATCAAATGTGCCACGATAATCCAGCTTTTTGTCTTGGTTAGTATAAGCCTGGAAAATCAAAACACATATAGGGGTTCAACTTGATAAATTTGTGGAAAAAAATTGCTAACTGGTATCAAGCATGGGTATGAGAATTTTGACAACAAAAGGTTGGTTGACTTTAAAGGAATTTTCCTTTACAAATAAAATAGAAACGACTGAGGAAAAGAATTGAATAAAAACAACAAATCAGGATCACATTCTATTTTTTTTTTTTTTTTTTTTTAAAGAAGTGTTTGAAAATTCAAAATGAAAAGTTAATTCAATCACTTCGATCTACCACCTGAACCAAATATAGTCACATCTTTATACAAAGCAACCACATACATAACTTTACCAACAGCATCCACATACAAATCTTTATACGTAGCAACCATACACGTACCAGTTTAAGGTCATGAGATGAGGTCACAGAAATCATATATCCAGTCTGTTGAAAGTCGACTCCTGTGACGTCTTTATCTGTCACTTCTACATCCAACACCTTAGACTTCCAGCACCAGATGTCATTCAGAAGATTGGCTGAAAAAAATTTTTTTTTCCATCAAGTCATATATTCAGGCTTACAAGTTAAACACAGTAATATTCAATTTGAGATCAGAAATGATAGGATTGTGGAACAATTGAGTGTTTGAATGTTTGTGTACCACTTAGTAGATTTTACTGCTGTGGATGTGCATAACAATTAACATGAATACAAAGATGCATTTGTTACAAAAAAATCATACATTTACAAAGAGAATGTGAAATTGGTGGTTGTTGCTGTCATGCCATATAAAATCTATCCCAGAAATCGAACAAATTGAGAGTTGAAGCAAATTCCCCATCATGCTTACCTTTGTATTTCCCAGGAAGGACATTCTCTAATGTAAACGTGCCTCCTTTACTTCCCTCTTTTATCTAAAAATAGGAGTTTGAATGAAGTATTAATATGATTCCAACCATACTATGGAAAGATATGGACCTGTTTAATATCGTTGCAATATCCATTCCCTTGCCGGGATAATATGAAGATGGAGAAGTAATGCAAAATTGTTGAAGATGTCAGAAAATTTGTTGACAGTATTCATTATAACAAAATAGTACTGTATGGACTGTAAACTGACAATGGTCTCTATTTTTATAACAAGACTTTTTTAAAATGTTTTAATTTACAACTAGTTTATATTATAAGCATCAAATTTATGAAGAGTTAAGATGTATGTAGGCAAAAATAACAGTCCTGCAGTCTGATATCGGGTATCTGATTGGTTACTAACCTTGGCTGCCATTCCATCATCTTCTCTGGCAATGGGAATAAGGGAGATGTGAATGTTCTTACATTTCTCTGAAAAACAAAAAACAATATGATAATCATGTTGAGGAATAAGCCATAAGTAAAAATGGGATACATGACATTTACTGCATTTTATCTTATCCTAAATCTCCAATTATGACTAATGAAAAATTCTTTAAAAAATGGTTATTCTATATGTATATAACAATCTTTATCATTCTAACAGCATGATAATTAAATCTACTAAGCACTAGATTATGGCCAATAATTAGACCTAAAACTTATTTTCAAAACTGTTTTTTTATCTACATCATTCTAGAAAATCATAACCGTCCCTTAAACTTCATCATTAAAATCACCTAAGCAAGTGACTGTGCCAGATATTTTGGCCCTGAACTGCGTAAAGGTGACGTCATCCACTGGCCTGTCCACTACTTTGACTATCCTCTCTGCTGGGGTCAGTTTTAGACCTGCCTCTTCCTCCTCCTTGCTCACCAGGGTCTAAATTACACAAAAATAAGTAGTCTTCATACTAACAGCAGAATGAGTAGTTTCTCTTGAGTACAAGTAATGCAAATGAGCATAGTTTCCATCTTTTACAAAAATTTAAAACATTAAAGATATTTCTGAAAAATCAAAAACACTTTCACAAACTGATAAATTTTGTTTCATATATTATATGAAAAAGATGTGAATACAAATAAATACACATGAATGATGTGGACATGTTTCCTACTTCAGCAAATATTCTATCACCAAATACATAAACAGCAATAAATCAGCCATACAATTTCCTGAATTTCAGCCAATTTTGCTCACCCCTTGGCAAACTAAACACTACACTAAGTCTTACACCTAATGTCAGTCTAAATACCAAAGATCCCTAACACTTTTGGTCACTTACCTTGACCACGTGTGCACCTGGCTGAACCTTGGTACAAAACTGGCCCTCCTTGTCCGTGGACAGTCCAATCACCGTGCTGTCCCCCTTGATACTGACCTTCCTGTGGTCTGGCCGGGTCAGCCCTGGAGGGTAGTTGTCTATTACTACCCTCCCACACAGACTGAACCTGAATCACAATAGTAGCAGAATGGAATAAGATAATTTTTTAATTTTAATTTCTAATTGTTGAATTAAGGGAAAGAAATTAAGTTGATATCAAAGGATTTAATAGATGAACTGAAAGAATGGGGATATCCTGTTGCAAAGCCTGAGGCTGTATTACTGTAACAATGGCCTTATTACAGGGGTCTGTGGTCCACTGAAGGTTGAAAATTGCCAAGAAAAACACACATTT
>NW_019774020.1:6875-26048 GCF_001039355.2 Lingula anatina
GAAGGTATCATACAAGACAGCAAAATGAGAGACATGACTGTCATCACTACCACTCGCAACTGGAAGGCTGAGTATCTCGCTGATAAAACAAAGATGGATGTTCATGCTGAAATTGCTCCAATGAGCAGAAAGCATGTGCAAGAACTAACATGTAAATACTTTTCTATTCCAGCAACTGCTATTGAATTTGAATATGGGCACTGGGAAAATAAATTCACAATGGATGAAGATGAGAATGAGTCAAGAGAAGCTGCATGCAAATTTCTCAACTTCCTTGAAGCAAACTCCATGGCTGAGAAGATCACACCACTAACTTTGTTATACACTTGCCTTCTGTGGCAAAATGGTGAAGAAATCCATGTACCAACAACCAAAGCTAAACTCATTTCTGCAGTGCGTGAATATAGTTTGTTGCGTTACTGTGAAGCCCAACCTGATCCAAGCAAAGCAAAGGAAGAGGTGGAAAAAGAGATCCTCCCAAAACTTCAAAAGATGTTTTATGACAGTGTTCTTGAAGACAAGTTTGTTTTCAGCACTGAAGAGATTGATGATGAAAGACTCTTCAGTGCAGGTCTGATAACTCAAGAAGTACGAGTTAAACCAATTTTACCTACTTTATCATCTGGTGAAGAAGAGGGGCAGTGGGGGAGATACAAATGTAAATATTATGAACCTTTTTATGAAAGAACAATAGTTGAAAGTCATGCAGCAGACTACTTTGTGCAAAGAGCTCTACAAAATCGCCAAGACCCTCATGTTCAGAAATTCTTAAGGTACATCAAATCTGATGAAGGAAAACTGCGCTTGGGGAAAGTAACTGAATTTATTTTGGAACAGGAACCAAGCCTTTCTGAGCTATTCCCTTATGAAAATTTCCTATAGGATNATATTTGATCCTTGTGATAACTTATAGAACTTATAATTCAAAAGCAGTAGCAACACCATTAAATTTGCAAAAATCTATAAAACAGTTCTCTAGTAAGCTGGTTGCATACCATACTGTGGAATATGTACATACATTTATACATATTGAATAAAGAATGTAAACATGATATTCTCTTTTGTTTTGAGGGACCAGTGCCTAGTACCAATTTTGCCAAAGATTCAACAATATATAAAAAGCTGTAAAAATATTCAAAGCAGTTAATATGAATTTCTATAGGTTCCTATAAGATTTCCTATAAGATTTCCTATAGGATCCTATAAGATTTCCTATAGGATCCTATAGGAATTCCTATAGGATCCTTTAGTAATTCCTATAGGATCCTATAAGATTTCCTATAGGATCCTATAGGAAAAAGGGACAATTTCCTATAGGATCCTATAGGATATCCTATAGGAAATCTTATAGGATCCTTTAGGAAATCTTATAGGAAATCCTATAGGAAATTTTCGTAAGGGTTTGAATGAGAGTATGAAATTAATTTTAATTGTAACAGTGGCAGAAATCCCTTTCCACTTTTCTACAGTGCAACAAACATGATGAATGTAGGGAAAACTAAATTAAGTTCTTTAAAACATCTATTACTGGATGGGCAATTTAGTTCAATTGACAACACTGCAGCATCTCTGCAGTGACTTCAGCCAGTCAACAGAGAGGAATTATTCTGACTTATTATGTAACGAGCACCTGGAGTCACTGTTTTGTACCATTTTTGATAAAATACCATGATTCATTTAGACTACCATGTCTCCCTGGCATTTCAGAAGGGAAACCCCATATCAAGTTGAGGTATGAATTAAGAAATATATGGAGCTCTAAGGGCATTCAGACATAAAAATGACCTTGGCCCATTAAAAATGTGTATATATTATATCTTTAAGTGTTTTACCTTAACAACCCCTAAATCATCACTGAAAATACTGAAGGTAATTTGATAAACCAAATGATGACCAAATAGCATGTAATAAACAACCAACCTGTCTCTGAAGCCCAGATATGACCTTGACCTTGATGAGGAAGGTGACCTTGTGACCTTTGTGGTCAATGGTCCTGATAACGGTGCCAGGTTTCTCGATTTCAAAAGGATCACACCACTTCATGTTCTTACCCTCCAGACACACCTGGAGAACCTGGAATTTAATGAGGAAAAATAATTGAAGTTAAATCTCAGATCATAACTTATGTACAATTTTGACTTTGGCTGAGGTCTCCTCTTCGCTAGGCTCCCTCCCAAAGCTGGGATAATTGACCTTTGCCTTTGGTGTCAGTCAATTATCCCTGCTTAGGGTTGGACCTAGCCATGAGGTGACCAAAACACTTTGTGATATGATTATTAAGTTTTATGATCAGAGCTCTGAGAGCATAACATGGCTAATAAAAATCTCTGCTGGAATCTTACAGCCTTATCTTTTTTATTTCAACTACAAAATCCTTTTTTTAAGAAACCACTACCTGTTGTTTCTTGTGGCTTCTCCAACTGTATGCATGCATTTCTCTGCTCTGTAGAGAAATATTTTCATCAGAACCAACTTGGCCAAACCTAAAATTGCCAAGAAAAAAAAGGCATTCATCAAGTCATCCATATTCAAAGTGTTCGCTCAGTATGGAGACAAAAGTGGCAATTTATTGCCACAACTTCTTACAAATTTTGGCCACCTTTTCTGAACTTTCACCTTATGTCCACTGTCAGAAATCCGTGTCAAAACTTCAAGGAAATATGTGTAGATATGAGGACATTTTGCATTTTTCTCAAAGATGTAATAATTGAAAAAAAAAAAAAAAAGAAACAACATGAAGTAGAAATATTGTTGGTTCAAGAACAATGAGTTGTTTTTTTGTCGTAGTTGTAATTATACAAAATAGCTGGAAATACCTGATAGTGCTTAAAGTATCGTTACATATCATGTAATAATTCACTATCACTTTCTCGACTTGGGCCGTCTGCTGCAACTGTGCCCAGGTCTGAGCCATGACTCCCATGGTGTGAACTGTACTCTGTCCTATGTGTAAATACACAGGGTCTATTTTCACATCACATTCTAAAGTGGACTGAAATAGTTAGAAAAGACACATATTTAGCCATGATTCCCAGGGTGTTTTTATTGACCCAGTTATATATTTCTTAAAGACAATGCAAACAAGTTTTGTGCAGTTGCAGAATAAAAGCTATAACTACCATGACTATTCTGTTAATACATTTATCAAAAGTTTACAAACTTAAATCTCCAGGGAAAAATTTTATTGCTCATGATAATTGCATGTCAACATGCCAAAGAGCAATGAAACTTTTGATTTATGTGAATGTGTCAGCTCTCTTATCCATCTTTCTCACCTCCGTCTCCAGGGTATACTGTATGCTAGCACTAGCAGCCACAGGGTCCACTAAGGTTTGGGTGGTCAGATTTCTGTATTCCACAATATCACACTGACCAATGCCAGTCACCTGTAATTATGACACAATTATTATATTCCACCCTGAGTTCCAAGGAGTGCTGGAATACTTATATATTTTTCAGAAATAACAGAGTTATTTAATTTGAATAGCATGTTAAACTCAGGGTGGTTGTGTAGCACTGGCAGAATTTCCCATTGACAAATGCTTGGTACTTGGCAGAAAAAACATAACAGTAATTGTTCAGACAATATCATAATGATAATTTTAAGTTTGCCATTCTTTCATATAACATTCCAAATAAGAATTTTTCAATAAAAAATCAGCCATATGTAAAATTATATCTAAAAAGTTGTTTCAATTTTTTCGGTTTACATTAATCAAAACCGGTCTTCAAAACAACTGAGTACTTCTATCCTTTAACTGCCCTTGTGACCATAACTCTCACCTGTCCAGTGGTCTGTAGAGCTTCACCCATCCACATGGACATGTCAAAGCTTGGGTCATCTACAGTAATGGTTAAGACATCTTGGTCCGAGGGGCTACAATTGTCCAGATAAAATGGACAGAGCTTGCTGGGAGTTGCTGTGGGTGAAAAAAATCTACATTTTTATATCAGTATGGGATAAAATAAGGTAATTTAGTCCAATAATGACAATATATTTTCCAAAATGGTTGAATTGGTTTTTCATGCTAACATTGTTAATTCTAGCCAAATGCTATTTCTCTATGCTAAAAAAAATGTGTTACTTTTAACTTAACTTATTTTTGATACAGATCAAAAGGTTGTTTTTTCTTCATTTGTCCCTCTTAGTTTAAAACATTGTTAGTAGTTCCCATAGCTTTGCCAATTTCATTATCAATTTTGCTAAACTTTTTGATTTTCTTCATATTATCCATCTCTGTACCTAAAACTAAATTACCTCCTTTGTCCTGATATTAGTAGTTGCTCCCATAATTTTGCCATTCCATTATCATTTTTGTTAAAATATTTGATTTTTTAAAAATATTATCCATATCTGTGATTAAAATAAAAGCACATTTGCCAAGATATTAATAGTTCCCATAGCTTTGCCAATTTCATAATAAGCATTATTAAAATTTTTAATTTTCTTAATATTATCCATCTCTTTGACTAAATAGAATAGTTAGTATATGGAGGGACCCTACCTTTGCCAAGATGTTGGAAGTGGTTACTCATTCTCATCACTAGTACCGAGGCAGTACACTGAAACCTCACAGCTGGGACCAGTGCTGGTAAAATACAGGAGTCCACCCTCATAGAGGCTGCTAGTGTCATTGGTGACACAACTGGGTCAGGGCTCTCAGACTGGGATCTGTTTCAGGAATAGTATCTACTGATTAGTTATATATTAATAAAATATAAGTTTTATTTCACAATTTTTAGTTATAAAATAACTCCAAGGTATAACCTCAAACATTTTGCTAAAATCAATATTTTTTGCTTCTAGCTGTAGCTGATAGTACTCTCAAGTATAAGGTACCTCATGAACTTTGCTGAAATCAAGATATTCTAATTCTAAATCTGACAAAAAAAAAAAAAAAAAAGTCAAACTCAGGTCAAACCTCATGCCTTATGCTAAAATCATAAGTTTTGCCTAGAAATCTAGCTCTTTTATTAAACTCAAGTTTAACTTCTAATGTCATAGTGCAAATATCTTGACACTGCCTTCAGGAATGCCTTCTAAAATATGGTAATACTACTCGGACCCTATCCTCGAGTCAAACATATATTAAACTCCTCAGGATTTTCATCAGCATCAAGTATAAACAATAACACCTGACCCATGTACTGGTTGTCTAATTTTCATTCTTTGATTTATTGAGCAAAATTACACAGAACATACACACAAAATCACACATTGCAGCATCTTTTAGTAGAAAACTAACAAACACACGCAGGCTCTAATATAAATACATTAAATATAAATTCATAAAATAGTTAACAAATATATCAGTTAAGTTTTGTTAACCTTTCCTCCCTGTCTCCATGATAGATAAGGACTCTCCAGACTTGAGCTACTGTGGGCTTGTCTTGTAAACCTGGCAGCTCCACCTGGCAGTCATTTCCCTCTGTAATTTGGAACTGTTGGTAGTCAATGTAGTTTTTGTTTAGTATGCACCAGTACTGCAGAACACAGTCAACCTAGAAATATAAGAATATATGAAAGTTATTGCTACTATGATTTTTTTACAGCAAGTGATGCTTGTTCAATGTAAAACTTTCTACAACTTATCCATCTCTCTTTTCACTTGTGGCAACATACAGTTATCTTTGAACTAGTGATAAAACTCAGTCTCCCTTGTTCTTTGTTTCCATCTCGATAAGAATTTAACAGCATCAGAATCTCTCAAAAATAAAATGAAATATAAATGCACCATTTCAAAAAGAGTTACATAGCATCAGAATCTCTCAAAAGTAAAAAAAAAACATGAATTCCAAAGGAAATGTATGTTACATTCACACACTCATCTCTCCTTTTCTTTCACTCAAACCCTGCTAGCAGTATCAAGTTTGATGGCATTAAAACACACACACACACACACACACACACACACACACACACTCTAACCTTGCCAGTAGGGCTAAGCTGGCTGGTACTAAAGGGGACAGGTGCTACATGGACTTTGGTCAGTAGTCTGGCCTCTGGATAACACCAGGCCATGAAGGCCACGTCCTCTTCTTCATCAGACCCAAACACTATCTCTCCAGCCTCAGGGGTGACATCTGGGGTATCTAAGTACAACAAATCAGAACAATACAGTTATTAATTATACAGATTTTTTAAACTAACTTTAATATTCAATAACTCTTTCAAGATTTTATTCTTATGGTTACTCACAAATATTAAATTTTCTTTTTCATCTATGAACCCAACTAGAAATGTCTATTTCTTAAGGCATTATCTAAAAATATAACAGGCAGTAAACCTGGTCAAATTAGTTGAAATCCAAAATTGAGAGAGAGAGAGAGAGAGAGAGAGAGGGAGAGAGAGAGAGAGAGAGAGAGAGAGGGGGGGAGAGGGAGGGAGGAAGGAAGGGGAATAAAGAAAGAAGGTGAAAGCAGACAGATTAAAAGGGAAGCAGATTAAGGTTCTAGGTAAGGAAGGAAGAGTTAAAAAACACAAGAAAGAAAGTAAATCACGAATGGACCAAGGACATGCTTACCATTAGTAAAGACATATTGGAATGCCCCTGTTCTCAGATCATCCACTGAGCTGACTCCCTGGTCATTTTTCCTGGTTTT
The DNA here is from genome assembly GCF_001039355.2 of Lingula anatina. The sequence goes on from NW_019774020.1 coordinate 13,479, forward strand.
CTTGGTCTTCTCTCTCCTCTTCTCTCTTGTTGATCCAGGTTCTGTGTGGACACTAGTTGCCTGTTGTAGAATCTGAAATCCACAAATCTTAGTTTAATCTGATATCTGGGAATGATTATCTCCCAGCATTAGTTTGACCAACACTTTTTATATGATGTAATCATAGCTGCAATCCAAACTGTATAATACACAGATGTATAGTATGAAACAATCTTCTCATTTAATGACATGGACAGTGCAACAATGATTAAGTTTTGTGTAAAAAAATGAAGATATGATCCTTGGACAATGATACATAGTCAAGCATCACTTTTTCAAACTTTTACTGAGGCTCAAAAAAGTAAAAGACATTTCAATAGTACAATATATAATATAATACAATTTATAAGATAAAAATATGTCACACATGGATGGTCATACATAGTGGCAAGAGATTCTAATAATTAGCCTACCTTGTTGTAAATACTCCAATGTTTAGCCAACGTCAACATGCACAGTGCATGCTCTTGTCCGACACAAATCTGCACGGGTCCACACTCCACGCTTGCACACACCTGTGGCAGCCATCTTGGTCCACTGTGCACTATCCACTGTAACTGGGCGTCCATGCTGGTGGACAGTGGTCCCAGGAGTGGACGGACAGTAGAATGGTACTGAGTCTTGACCAGTATGTTGCTAAGCCAGGCTGATATGCTGATTGCTGAGAGAGCACCTGAAATATTGTGCTAATCATTATTAATTTCATATATTTTTCACCATCAAGAAAAGCAATAGAGGTCGATGTACTCCCAAAACAAGATGGGGTTGTTGCAAGTTTTTATGGTTTCTTTAGGGGTCATATATTAAAGCCATGTTGATGTAGTAAGTGTTCATATAGAAGCCATTCAGAATAGAAGATCCAAGGATCTTCTGATCCACAGATCAAATATGGCGGACCCTACATGAAAGAAGACCCAACTAATCTGTTGATGGTACGTCTCCTTGCCTCCACACACAATGTCCTTGCAGGGGTCTATTAATTACACCTCAGAGCCGTGATTTTATCTGTTTAATAGTGTGTGTGGAGGCGGCAAGACCATCAGCAGATTAGTCAGCTCTTCTTTCAAGTAGGGTCTGCCATATTTGATCTGTGGATCAGAAGATCCTCGGATGTTCTGTTCTGAATAAGGCCATAGTGTACATGTATATCACAGCATAGAAGTGTCCAAGATAAAGTAGGATATATAAAGTACAGCATTTTGGTCAATATTGATGCCTTATAATGACATGTGTTTCACAAAGAAGAACTAACTTGTGAGTCAAATTCATATGTATATATCAAATTAAGATGTCTCAAAAATAATTTTTTTTTATAATGATCAAGAAAGTATTATTCCTCAAGAAAGTATTATTCCTCTCAATGCCTGACAGGGGAAGAGCCAACCACGCCCTCTCCTCAGGCTCCTCACTCCTTACTGTTCTCCTACATCTTACCCACCTTCGTCAGCTTCCAGCTCGATACCAGCCTGGAACTGTGACAGTGCCATGAGTATCCCAGCATGCTCCTCGTGTGGCACTGTTGTCATGGCAACCACCATCTGGACTGTGCCTATGTTGATATTGCGGATAGCACTGAGGTATCTCACATAGGCTGGTACTGACCCCGGAGCCATCTCTGTGGATTCTAAAGTAAGGCAAACAAAGATACAATTTACTTGAATTACAAATGCTGCTGACCATTATAAAATAAGTGACATTCTTGGATATTTCACATTTTTAAGGATTTTTTTTCATACAACATACTTGGCAGAATGTTGATGAAATATCAGTATTATATAGAAATAAATATCAACATCAAAAGAAAATATTTTGCTGTAAGAGTAAAATCACAAGAGAAGACCAATTTGGTACCAGCTGGATCACAATCTGGATTTGTCGTCAGTTCCTTTTCTCCAGTTGTCTGCTGCACAGTTTCTGAAGACTGTCTCGCAGCAACTGTCGTCTGCTCCCTTTGTCTCAGTTGTTCCAGTGTCTCCTGCACTAACTCTTTAACTTGCTCCAGTAGCACCAAGCTGAGGTTCAGCTTCAGAGGCCTCTCTATACTCACAGTAAGTCCAGCTTTGGAATAAAGCACAGTATAATTTTATAATATTCAATTTGAGAATAAGTAAATAAGACTGAATACTTGCTGCTCACCTTTTATGGCCAATATTTCTGAATATTTCAAAGAAAGAACCAAGAATAATTTTGTAGAATGACTGTTTATCTTATTCAACTGTCAATACTTTTCATAACTTCATCTGAGGATACAATAAATATTTCCATATGCTTACCTTTTCCAGTAAGAAAGTTTTCTGCTTTAAAAGTATACAGACTTGGAGGTATGCCTGTCTTGGGATCAGTCTCCCCTGCACGTGTCTCCACCCAGTGGGCAGTAAAGTCACCAAGGTCTGGCAACATCTTGAAAGGGTCTACAACACAAAAAATGCTGACCTTATCAAAACCACAATTATAAGAAGAGCATATTCTTGTCTTTGACTCAACACCAACACAACAGGAGCCATCCACTGTATGCGACATACAAGAGTGTAATTATATCAAGGTGCAGCTTCAATATAATTTACACACTAAGTATTAATATATGGTACCTATGTAACTGTTTGGTCATAGCCTTTGTAAATTGTGCTAGAACTAATAAAGATTATTAATATTAATAATTTGTTTTTGAATGACAGCTGTAGACAATGAGTAGCTGTAACTGACTAATTCCATGATTGGAGCTTCAAACAAAAGAGTGAACACACTCAAGCATATTAAAATATAGGATAGCATGTAAGCAAAATAAAAGAAACTAAACCCTATTGTTCAAAGTGCTGGCTGTGAGATAAAGCAAATAACAGGAATTATAGTGTAAGAATAACTGATTATGTAATTGTGAAGTTACCCAAATGGTCCTTACCTTCTAAAATATACCCAGACTTTGCTCCCTTTAGAGTGACATCGTAACAAGACATCTCCAGTTTCTGTCTATCTGGATGACAAGATGCCACGCTGTGAGGCTGAGAGAAATATGCATAGAAATATGGCACCGTATCAATAACTCCTTCATCCGACTGTCCAGCTTGACCACCATTATCTTGGTCCAAGTTTTCCTCATGGATTGCTTCACTCATACTGTTCTGTGGGGTGTAATACACACTTTCACTTCGCTCAAAACTACAGAATGACTCAGCACTTTTGTCTTCCTCCATTTTGTCCAAGGGCTCCTCAAGGTCACTTCTCTTTCTAGTGGCCGAGTGACCGCTTGCTTTTATCTGTGAAAGTAAGTTTTCAAGAGTTGAGTCTTTCCTGCAGTGGTCCTTTGCTACTCTGTGAGAGTAACAAGTAAAGGAGATTCGCCCTGCTGTTAGCAAGATGTCAAAGGGGGTGACACCCTTCAAAGGATTCACCCCTTTTTCTTGGGAGCTGAATCTCTGTGAAGATGTTGTCTCGGCCCTTTGGGTGGTGCCATCAGAAATGGTGCTTTGCGTTTCTGAAATTTCGGATGACTTAGCTTTGGATATGGCCTCTCTTGTAGCATGATGCCCCCTATCTTTTTGGCATTGTTGTTTCACTGTGCCTGATGTGATGTTAGTGGTGAAAATGTCCCAGAAAAGCCCCACCTGATTGGTGCTGAGGTAGAAATCCATGTCACTGGTCACGTTCACTTCAGCAGAGTAGCCGCACACTATATTGGACTATAAAAGAAAAAAGTCACGTAATGCAAGGGAAAATCAGCTAAAAACATATACAAAATAATAAGATTTTTGATTAAAACTTTTTTTTTTCATATTATTAACCTTGACTAGTCTGAAAAGAAGCACAAAAACAAAAATGAAAGTATGAAGCATAAATACTGATAAAATCAACATACAAAATAGCAGATGTGTTAAAAATGACATATTAATAATCAAATGTCTTTTTCTGAGGAGATATACACGTGCTATGTAATCTAGGGTTCCTTTTTCAAATTTTAAACAGGAAAAAATCACCAAAAATGCCAGATTTTCTCACCTTTGTGACACTGGTTTCTACAATGGCTGGAGCAAGAACTATTCTTAAGTCACAACTGGCACACAATGGGAACACTTTTACTTCAGATTCCTCACTGAAATGACAAAATTTACAAAAAGAACCATCTCAGTCTTAGACTTATTGAAATTTTAGTTAATATCAGGGCATTAGTCAAGCGACTGTCCATCTGGCTTTTGGACTGTTATTTTTTAATGTATGTATTAATTAATCTATTCAGTTCCTCAATGGATCATGCATCCATTTAATTGATGGACTACGAAATATTCAGTTCTAATTGTCATTATAATTATTTTGAAACCTGTGCTTTTTCTGACAATGAACTCACTCTCGCTGTAGCAGCTGGTTCCATTCCAGAGCAGGATTCTGTATCCTCTCTTCCTTCTCCTCCAAACTGCCTGACCTTGACCTAGATTTTGCAATCAGATCCTTCCAACACCCTAGGAACACAGTGACATAAACAGTAAAAGACTTGGAATATCCCTCCAGAAAAAAAAAGGTTAAATAATATACGTAAATTAAAAAAGGGAAAAATTAATTTCTATGTCATGGTAGTATATATATATTAATGTATAAGAACAGAACCAGATGAAAAACCATGTTCTCCACATCTCTTGCCAAATACAGGGNACAGTTTCTGTCTGTTCTACCAAAAGAATCCAATCAATGAATAAATGGAAGTGCTTTAGATCATTAGGAATCATTCAACAGCTGCCTGTAAAACAGAACAGTTACCATCCAAGTGAAAAACTGTGATGTTTTAAATAAAATGGGACACAAAGTGACACCAAACTGGTGTCCAATTCATTTTAGTGAACTTCAACACATTTAAAAATTCACTTAAAATAATATTCCAAGGGCTTGTCCCATACAGCTTGCCAGTTATGACTAATGGGTACATTTCATGAGATAACAAAATTGGAGCCTACAGAAACAGGAGTCCATAGTTCATCAAGTGCTGGCATAAATGGATGTAAATGATACACTTTCTGATTTTTTAAAAATCAGTTCCAGAGTCATCTTGTGCTAAGTACATCTTCCAGTGATCCACTACCTGGATGCAATGCTACAAAAACTGACAACAATATCAAATTTCTTGTTGCTTTCAACTTACTGAAAAGCAGTCTTTTCATATTCATGTGCATCAACTCTGTAATGCAAAACAACACCTTTTGTCTTTTATGTTTTAAATGATTCATGGCAGACTGTGAAACAAGGTTTGTACTGCAAAGTTTGTTATTCTATTAGGGTAAAATCCAGGCAGATCTAGTCATTCAAACTGACAGTCATCCAAACTAGGATAAAAAATCCGGTCAACAAAATTATATGCCATAAAAACCTTTGATGAAAATTCTGAATATATTCTGCAATCTACATATACATTCATATAATTGTCAATTTGTCATAAATGAAATAACCCTCCTTTTGATAAAGTTTGCTGAAAGGTTTAACTCTTTATTTCCTTCAACCTAGATGAAAAAAACTTTCTGTCCTATAATTTATAAGCCGTTTAATTTTTCAGCCTTCATTTACTTGCACAATGCATCTCAGAATCAAATGTTCAAAAGAGAATTAAAGTAAATGGAGCCCTCATGTTCTGGTTAAATGCACTTCACTAATGCACAATAAGTGGCTGACGGAAGTGGAAACTGTTGTAAAGTAACTCTAATAATGTATTGCTCTACACAAAATGATTGTGAAAAAAGCAAAATTTTCCTTTCTAGAGGTTAAAATCAGAAATGACTCCCTATATACTATACTTTCCACTCCACAGATCTTTCAGATCTTTTACCCTAAAAAATTTAAGACTTGAATGCTGAAAATACCCCCAGATGTGAAAACCTATATTGGGAAATGTCCAACTGTCAAAGAAAGACAGAACCAAAATAACAGGATTTTTTTTAGAAATGGAGCCAAACTAACTGCCTGTGATCTCACTAAGGTTATTATGCAGTCCAGACAATCTGCTATTAGTCTAAAAGCTTGCAGGCTGCCAGCATATAGCCATAAGTAACAACTGCGATCAAAGCAAGGCCATCCCCTGCACTGTACATCTCTTCATTCATACAGATCTCTGGGGTATTGATCTAAGATTGCAAATAGCCGTGAGCGAATTCACCACCAAGGATGAGACAGATTCATTTCATGAGAAGCTGAATTTGGGGTTGTTTTGGGAGAGCAATTTCTCTACCAGGTTCATTCACATAAAAGAAAGATAAAGATTCTCTCTCATGGCTCTTTATACAAATGGCCCATTAGAATAAGAATCAATAGTCTGGAGCTCTATTAGAAAACTAAAAAAATCAGATCTAAAAGAGGCAATAAATCAAATGCTTTGCCACATGCCTTTTTTATGCCTTATTTCCACTCAATGTTAACTCCTTGCTTTGGTCACAAAGTACAGTTCTGTTCTATCTGATAAAAGGCTGTTGGATTAATCTGTCTCATTTATTCAATAGTCATAACTATCAGCATTATTTTTAAAAATCTACTGGCACAAAAAAGCATATCTAAACATAAAATGTTGATTAATCACTCATGAAGATGTTCTAATAACAAGTTGGCAATATAATCTAATATATTGTGTAAGTCTAGAAGAGCTAATGATATTTCCCTGCAGATCTTTCCCTAGATCCATTCCATCCATCATCTAATATGAAGATCTGTCTCACTACATGCATCACTTAGGGTTTACTTCACACCTTATCTCTATTTTCTCAGCTTCTCTTCATTATTTTCTCACAAACTCCTTATCCTGGTTAAATAAGCAATTTTACAATCACGTAATGATGTCTATCCCCAGAGAAAATATGATTGTAAGGAAAATTAAAAAATAATCACATGAGCTTCTGAAACAAATCCTACTAAACTTGTTGTGCGATATCATAAGTAATCCCATGACTACTGAAGACATAACAGAGACATTTCACATGCTTATCACGACTTGCTTTGGATAAATCATACTGCCACAGATACAGCAAAAAAAGAAAAAAAAATCATAATATCTTGAAATACAGCACAATCATTGCATAATACATTACATTTGCAATTTGCATGTGCTCTATGGGCTGAATACTCTATAAATACGTGCAAAATACTTGGTAATATTTACACTTTTCTTCTTATCCAATCTGACACTGATGATAGATCTTTAAATACAGGCTTTATATTCAGCATCTGAATCTCAGAGGATCAATACATCAAAACAGGCCTTCACATAAACTACAGATTCTGATTCTAATTAATATCATTCCTCTTATTAACTAATCAAATGAGGTAGGAGGTCTAAGTCACAATAGTAGACCAAACAATGACATTATGAGATTTGACCCCAAAGAGAAATATTCAACCACAGCTTCATGCAGAAAAAGAAAGATCTTCAACATCCAAGACATGGAATTGACAACTGCTGATATAAACACCATTCAAGATAAACAGGTCACACAAAATGCATACATACCTGGTCATATAGGTAATAGAATGTCACTTTGTCTCTGATCTGTAGTTCTTGAAAGCTTTTGGGAAGATATCGGACCCTTAGTTCATACCTGAAAAAAAATTACGCATTATTATAAACCATATATTCACTCTTAAACACTAAGCAAACATTAGGGGGTATATGTATTTATACTTCACACATCAAAAACTGATTCTCACTTGTCTTTGACTTCAGTCCCGACGACAAGTAAGTGACAACTGTCAGTGTTTGATTAGTTCCGAGAGGAACACAATTATTCTTCAAGTTCTGATAATATAATGAATGCATTTTCAAATACTTAGTCAATATCTAGTGACAGAATAAAGGGAACACGACTAAACTGTTAATCAAATTACGTTTAATTTGCAGAACTTTTCTCTGCAATAAGCAAGGTCTGTAATTGCCTCAATGCAGTGTAGACAGTTTGAACAGCATAATGTAATTCCATGTTTGAACACTGCAACATTACTCATACTGTTGTAAGCATGTAGCCTACAGCTTCAAACAAAATTGAACAGAGCCTGGCTTTTCTTTTTCATCTCATCCCAACAGCTTGTCAGTATACAAAACAAAAACAGAGTAACTGCTGTTGATTGGGAAGGCATTTTTCACTGGTTCATATATCATTCATATTTATTGTTTATTACAATGCATATGGCCAGCAATTTTAAAGTCTTTTGTTTTAGGTAGGTTTTCCACTCAAGCTCTAATATCATTATATTGGCATTTCTTGTAACTTCCAGGAAAATTTAATGCCCCTTTGGTTATTAAAATTTCACCAGTAATGAGTAGTTAGTAGTTATATGATTCTGATATCAAAACTTTTCATGTAAGACAACTTATTCATACCCCATTCACACTACAGTTGCAAAAATGCGCATTTCTATAATTCGAATTTTTCGTGAGGAATTCAATTCGGTATTGCGTTCACACTCGCGAAGCGAAACCTAATCCCACGTTGAAAATTTCAACTCAGAAGACATTCCAGCATTCTTGGGAAGTATACGATGGCAAAATAACAGGGATGCTAGTGGGGTCCGGAAAGAAAACCTGAACTTTTTTTTGGCAAAGACCGGGGGGGGGGTACAAATTGATTATGAAACAATTACTATATTTCAAATTTTATTTAATAAATATATTGCAATATATGTCATCACAACTTCATGGTAATTTTCAACAGTTGTTTCCAAGGATAATCTTGACATTGACAAGATGGAAGTGCCATCAGTACATAAACACCTACCACCCATAGTAGACAGTAATGATCCCTCACGTAAGCAACAACTACGTGCTTTGGCATGCTTAGTTGTTTTAGCATGGTTTTTCAGAGCTTTTTTACCACTGCTTCCGTACCGGATCACGTCGTTGCACCATACACACCAAGCTTCTCCGGGGGACTTTCGCTTCCGAACATAGGTAGAAAAAAAATCGTCATTATTGTCCTTTTCCTCCAGCCAACTCCAACTAAATCTATTTTTGACAGTAATGTCGATGTTTCTAATATCGTCTGTTCCCCTCTCCGCGAAATCCATTTAGTTTGGTTTAGTTCAAAATTCCGCGCACGCGGTGTCAAAACTTTCCACATGGGTGCCGACATTAAAGCCTACATTTCCAACCAATCAAGCGCCATAAATAAATCACGTGCTACGGTTGTGACTAGATATTGTGTTGAAACGCAGCTCTGTCGCAATGGTTGAAATGCGACGTTCCTCTGACGCATCGTTCGTCCAGTCCGCGGCCACGTTAAAAACGAGAATTCCGAAACAAAATATAGTACCAGAAAATTTTATAACTGGACGCAAAAAACCGGAATTCTGGTAAAAACCGGAAGACTAGCATCCCTGAAAATAAGTTTATGTTTCCTCATGTTGTAGTGAGTAGTGACCTCCAAATACGTTTGGTGTAATCGCTAAAGTAATAAACAAGCATTCATAGATACCCGCACTTATCTGCACACATGCGCAGTAAGATCTGTACCGGTGTCGATTCTGTTAAGTTATTCGAATTGATGAAGAAAATCCAGCTCGCTACACATGCACAGTAAGATCTGTACAGGTGTCGATTCTGTTAAGTTATTCGAATTGCTGAAGAAAATCCAGCTCGCTACCAGGATTTTGAAAATCCTGTTAACAAAAATCCTCACGCGTTCAGACTACTACAATTCTTTGAATTGGGACCTAATTTGCTATTTATTCGAATAAATGACTGTAGTGTGAACGGGGTATCAGATTCCTCACCTCCATTCATCTGCTGGGTACTTGGATTCATACTTCTGTCTGACCTGGTACATAGTCAGATCACTGTGGAGCCAGAACCCCTTGTCTGTCTGAAGGTGGCGCAGGTACAGGGCATAGCAAGCCTCAAAGTACCTCTGTCCTGCTGCCAGACGACCTACCAAAAGATGCACTATACCCTGAAATTTAAATGGGAGGAAGATATTAAAGGCATGACAACATGACAAGAAACGTTGAAAGTATATCAAACAAGAAAGTTGAAGTATATCAAAATGCATAGGCATCAAGCTTTATGAATACTATTAAAAGTCTTTTGATTGATTATCAGCATGGATTTTCATGAAGTATTTTTCACCAATATCTCAACCCTATGCGTTTAAGATCCTTAACGAGAATTACACACAAACCTTAGTCACTGATGATAGGTATTACAATCATTTGCACTGCATGGATATCCATAACCACGTGGTGCAGTTTTTATTAATAATAACATCTGACAGTCAACTAAATATCTTACTAGTAAGTACAAGTAATTGTATGACAAAATCAACATTTATTTCTCTTACCTATGCTCACTATAGCCACATAAGAAGAAAACACAGGGAATAACATGTTTAGTTATTCAGTGCATAACAAAGTTTTAAATATGCTTATCTCATCAATATATAAAAATGTAATTACTGCTCCAAAATGTAAGCACTATACATACTCAGGCATGAGATTTGGTTTTGATAAAAAAGTCTGAAAGATTTTTCGAAGAAAAATCTTAACGCACACGTAGGCTAGGCCTATACATGTAGGAATAGTTTGATTGACAGTATACACTATAATACAGTAACACACACACACACACACACACTCAGTGACACACACACACACACACCAGTGACTGAGTGAGAACGTTACTGATCTCTAATTCAGCATTTAATTCTGTTGATGTACGTTTAAACCATGTCATAGATCTAGTAAAACTATCGTTTATACTATTACTAGTGACAACACCGTCATCACATCAGACGATCAGTAGATTTAGTGATTCAACAGTTGGGCACAATTTTAAACGAGCGACAAGTCGACAACTCAAAACATGAAAATTTTCAAATGCAAGTTCAATGTCTTCATACGACATACACACAACCGATCTAGTAAAACAACCTNAATGCCAGAATACTAGAAAACAATGTTTAATATGATATGAATCTACACAAAAAAAAAAAAGAAAATAATTCAAGTGATTTTGTCAAAATAAAAAGGTCCTCTCTCCTCTCCCCCACAAAAAAAAAGGAATTTCTTTTTCATTCTATCTTCATCAACTTATTCTAAATAATGAATATAAGCATTAGTAATGGGTAACACATCCTAGTAACATTAAGAGATAGCTCTGTATCTAACTGTGGCTAGGGTTGTTGTACCATAACTGGTGGGACAGAACCAGGTCTTCCTATCAGTGTGAATCTGGTAACTGATACACACCTTACCTCATGATGCATACCACATTACATAGAGTCAGTTTTCCTCTTATTTTACAGACAACTCATAATAATGCTGAGTTGAGGTCACATGAATCATAGAATAGTCATAGTTTGGTAACTCAAGCATACCTGTACAAACAACATGTAAGCATGGTTGTTGTTTGTCACCCTGCATATCTTACATCAACAGGCTATATTATATCTTTGGCTTGTGAAACACTGAGAAAGTCCCCTTTACAGTTTTAAGATACTTGAAAATCTGACTGCAATATATACCTTTCACTCCTTCAAAATAGATCTTTCACACCTTTGTGGGCATGCACACATGTGCCACTGCACACACACTTACTAAAAAAACTTTACACTTTAACAAGTATTGACAACAATGTGAATAAAATAATATTTTAACAAGAGCATACATACATACATACATACATACATACATATATTATTTCCATACCTTTATATCTGTAGCATCTCCACATTTGACCATATTGAACCCTCCATTGGGAAGGTGGACTTTGAGGATACTCTTGTCCAGTGGTGTCTCAGACTGGTCAGAGGCTGTCCCTCCTTTCTGGACACTAGATCCCACACCCTTGCGACTCATACTGCTGGTGTGATAGTTTATGGTGGCATTCAGAAGCACTGGGGAGTGTGTGTATATGGCATCAGTAGGGTTGTACAGCACTGGGAGACTCAGTGTGTGGTGAAGAGGTTTGGCTCTCCTATTTAGCCATGGTGAATGTTCTGTGAATATCTGAAATGAAAAATTGCACTTTTTTATTTTCACCTTTAATCTCATTTGGAATATTAAAAAAAAAAACAAACTTGAATATGCATAAAGAAAAAAAAATGATAAAGAAAGATTGCTCACAGCATACATGATGATGCAGCTTCTGGTGATGATTAAATTATGTGCAGTCAAAACAGCATCTGTACTAGAAAAAGCACTTCAGAACAGTACCTTACTAGACCAAACACTGTTAGTGAGTAATCGAGAGGGAAAATGTTCACTTGGAATATTTAATTGAATTATGAATATAAATTCAGATAATGTGCAAAATTTGAGATACAAGTTACCAAAAACTACACTCATAAAACCATTATGCCTAAAGAGATGGTCAAGTGCACTTAAAAGAATTGCTACGTAAATGTATTCAAGTAATATCACTGAATTTCGACCAGATAACAAATCAGTGTTTTACAGTCTAGCAAGCTGTGACAGAGAGACCGACCATGACACCTAAAAGTACTGTATTCAATCACCCCAACTACACCCAGCCAAATCACCTGCAGTGCCAAATTGCTCCGGTTTCCTCTACCTGCCATCTCT
>NW_019774021.1:0-18121 GCF_001039355.2 Lingula anatina
GTGTGTGTGTGTGTTTGTGTGTGTGTTTGTATGTGTGTGTGTGTCCCTCAATGACCCTCGCAATGACGTCGTGCGTTCACAGCAATTCCTTAAAAATCCCCCTCGTCACCTCTATTAATAATACCTGCAGCTGAGTCGCCAATGTGAAGGTCGTTTCCAGCTGGTAAGTTAACGTGATATTTTATCAAATTTTGACATCAGTATCAACAGGTGACATACAACTAGTCGTACGTAACTGAGATGTAGTAGGGTTGTTAACATTTCGGTAAAAAACTGCGAATGACAACATGTAAATTGCAGTGTTTGCGCGTAAAGAGCGAGCTGGGGAATTTGACGTTTCGGTTTCGGTTTGTACCTGAATGTGTTGTTACGCTAAAAAAATAATAATCCAGTTTTAAATGATTTGAATGGTTATTTGCACTGATAGGAATGATGTGTGTGTGTGTGTGTGTGTATGTGTGTGCGTTTGTGTAGGTGTGTGTGTGTGCGTTTGTGTAGTGTCTCTCCTCCCACTTCTCATTGTGAAGTCATGTAAACGCTAGCGCTAAGGTGTATAGCTACAGGGTCACTAGTGATTGATTCAAACATGGAGCGGATTACACAATTGACGAATTGAAAAGACAAAGGGATGTTTTGTATATTTACACAAAGTCAGCTTGATCGGGCTATTCTTCAAAATGTTTTGCTTTCTTCAAGAAAGAGAATGTTTTACTTTGATTCGCTTGGCAAACAAAGCGGGTACGTACGGATAAAATTTAGTCCCAAAATATTACACGTCCCTATACTCCCGTTACCGATAGATACATAAAGGAAAAACTGAAAAAACGTCTTTTTAAATTTAAATACCGATAGATCCGATTTTTTACCACCGTCCCATATATTTGCGTTCCTATAGATACGACGTCCTCATAAACCCACGTCCTTTAAATCCGCATACCTATAGATCCACGTATTTTTAGATCCAAATACCGATAGATCCATTACAGGTACATGTACACTATTGCTCAGTATATTACTCAGTACATAAAATGCACTTTTTTAAAACAACAGTACACTTATTAAATCTTTCAGCAATTTATTATTCTACTAGATCGTTTTTACGCAATACTCGGGTAATTTACATAAGGCCTACTAATGCATTATCTGACAGAAATTTATGATTTCACTAGATGTTTTGTTATTTTCATGTTACATTCATTTAGTTTTGATTACGAAGGCTTCTGACAGGAACCTAAGATTATATATTTATTTCGTAGCGATTAATCCCAGAAAACACACACACACACACACACACACACACACACACACCACCCCGTCAATTAAGAACTCGGCAAAAGTTGATGAAATAATGTTAAAGAGTTTTACAAGTAAACCCTTCTTATTTTATACTGTGTATGATTTATTTGGGCATTTCATGAATGATTCTGCCTGATAACTGTCTTGTACTTGATAGAAACCATTACTGTATGGTTGACAAACATTACCCAAAGTTTGCAGGCAAAAATCGGCGTAATTTACGCCTGCATATATACAGAAGTTATTTACATCTTGGACAAAATAACAAAGTTATGTCGTTATTGTGTCCAAGTAGTTTACATTGATGAAGTTAGTGCGTACATTGCAGAATGGAGTAAATGACAGTAAACGATAGTAAATGTAGACGTGTAGACGCGAACGTACATGTATGTCTTGTTTGAAAACCTAATAAATAAATAAATACATAAATAAATAAATAAATAAATAAATAAATATCAGGTTGTAATCAAGTCACATCACTAAGTGGGTCAGTACTCACAGCCAGACTAAAGTATCAATCGAAAGCCTCATACCTGTACCTCAAGTAGATATCGGCATTTTAGCCGATTACGATGTCAGATAGATGGATCTAGCGGTACCTGGATCTAAAGATATGTGGGTTTATAGGAATCTGTTGGTGGATCTATCGGAACGTAAATTTAACGAGACGTAAATCTATTGAGACGTGTATGTATAGAGACGTATCTATCGGGACGAATATTTTATTGGGACGTTTATCTATATGGCGGACCCCAACAAAGCAGACGAAGCAACTTTTATTATTATATATAGGACATAGAAATAGAGTTTCACTTGCTATTCTCTGTTTATACCGCTTGTTAAAAAAATATTCGTAGGGAAGTAGAAACGGGAAAGGGTTTTCATACAAGTTGTACCCCAGTATGTACAAGTTGGTCACACGTAACCCGTTGTGCCCCCCCCCCCCCTCAACTACGTACGCCATTGTATCGTTATCTTGAATTGAGTATATGAACAGACTGTGTATAAAAAATTTCCACCTGTCTCAATCAGATTTATCTCTGTCACATACATGATCTTGTTTGATTGACCAAAAACCTATTGCGCTTGTTGAGACAAACACATCAACAGCAATTAAGGGGAATTCCCTTAAAAATCCCCTCTCGTCACCTCTAATTATAGAAAGCCGCCATTTGTAGGGGCTGTTTCCAAGTGGAAAGTTAACCAGGTATTTTATTGAAATGTGATTTATCTACCAAATAGATATAAACGAGTGACATATACCTCGTTACCACTGGGGTGACGAATTGCTGTTAATATTTTGGTACAATGTTCCTTCCTCTGTCATGACATAATTGATGAATTTGTTTGTCAGGTAGGATATCCGTGGGTAATTTAATTTGATATTACTTTCTCTTTAGACCTGAATGCGTCTAAGTCTAAGGGATCATTTGAGAAGAAATGATTTAATGATAACACTAATAGTACCATTAATAGCGACATTTACGCTGCACAGAACATTTCTCCAGGGATGCGTGCGCGCGTGTGTGTGTGTGGGGGGGTGGGGGGGGGGTCACGCCAGATAGGAGCCGGATTGAGATCACAGACATTTTTGTGTAATTTATGCTACGGTGGCGTCCCTGTGCCAAGCTGCACCATTTATTATACATGGGTCTTTTGATATTAAGTCAGTTTATATTACACATTTCATCTCTTTATATATTTCAACTTGTGATGCTTATCCATTTTATTTCAGACGAGTTAAATTAAGACATACGTTGCCTTTTTCGTTGGAATGTCTACAGTATACTGGCCACCAGCCAGTATGGAGGACACATTGCTTCACATGGCTGCACAGGCTGGAAGTATAGACAGGTTACAGCATCTGCTGACCTCCGGGCAGTGCGACATCAATGACCTTGGCATGGTAACAACTTTGAATGCTCTCTCGTTAGTTACACCGCTGTCGATATGTTAATTAATATTTAACACTACACGTAAGAAATAACGATTTATTTAATGCAGACGACCCATGCCAGAGACTGAATCATCCACTGCATCATTTCACTTTTCCTTCCCTCTTTCCGCTACTCGAGGTTTTCTATGTGATAGGCTAGACATATACCAATCTAAACGATATAATAGGTTAAACAAGAATCCCATACATGTAACATGTTTTTATACATTTACCACGTGCACATATGAAATTAACGATCTCCTTTGGCGTTGGCACGTTCCTATAATATTTCATTTCCATACAAACCACTATGGTACAGTGTTATAACAATCACAGCGTTGTACATACCCGTATCAACACTGTATCACTGGCCTGTTAGTACAGCCGCTATACAGAATCAAAATTTATAACTAACACGGCACCCATCANTACGTACGGATACAATTTAGTCCCAAAATATTACACGTCCCTATACTCCCGTTACCGATAGATACATAAAGGAAAAACTGAAAAAACGTCTTTTTAAATTTAAATACCGATAGATCCGATTTTTTACCACCGTCCTATAAATTTGCGTTCCTATAGATACGACGTCCTCATAAACCCACGTCCTTTCAATCCGCATACCTATAGATCCACGTATTTTTTAGATCCAAATACCGATAGATCCATTACAGGTACACTGTTGCTCAAAATGGTTGGTATACTACTCAGTACATAAAATGCACTGTTTAAAACGAGAGTACACATATTAATCCTTTCAGCAATTTATCATTCTACTATAGATCGTTTTACGCAATACTCGGGTAATTTACATTAGGCCTACTAATGCATTATCTGACAGAAATTTATGATTTCACTAGATGTTTTGTTATTTTCATGTTACATTCATTTAGTTTTGATTATGAAGGCTTCTGACAGGAACCTAAGATTATATATTTTTTCATGGCGATTAATCCAAGAAAACACACACACACACACACACACACACACACCACCCCCGTCAATTAAGAACTCGGCAAAAGTTGATGAAATAATGTTAAGAGTTTTACAAGTAAACCCTTCATATTTTATACTGTGTATGATTTATTTGGGCATTTCATGAATGATTCTGCCTGATATCTGTCTTGTATAGGCCTACTTGATAGAAATCATTAGGCCTACTGTATGGTTGACAAACATACCCAAAGTTTGCAGGCAAAAATCGGCTGTATATAGAAGTTACTTACATCTTGGACATAATAACGAATTTGTGTCGTTTTTATGTCCAAGTAGTTTACATTGATGAAGTTACGTGCGTACATTGCGGAATGGACCGGAGTAAATGATAGTAAACGATAGTAAAGACGTGTAGACGCGAACGTACATGTAGGCCTATGTCTTGTTTGAACACCTAATAAATATATAAATAAATAAATATCAGGTTGTAATTAAGTCATCTCACTGAGTGGGTCAGTACTCGCATCCAGACTATCTCTCGAAAGCCTCATACCTGTATCTCAAGTTTATATCGGCATTTTAGCCGATTAATTACGATGTCAGATAGATGGATCTAGCGGTACCTGGATCTAAAGATACGTGGGTTTATAGGAAACTGTTGGTGGATCTATCGGAACGTAAATATAAGGAGACGTAAATCTGTTGAGACGTGTATGTATAGAGACGTATCTATCGGGACGAATATTTTATTGGGACGTTTATCTATATGGCGGACCCCGACTATAGTATGGTATTATGAAGTTGTTTTCTGTGGAAACAAGGAGACAGCCGAGCGTGGACCAGTGCGTATTGTGTTGTATAGTGCCATCTATCGGAATAAGCTGTATTGAATAAATCTTTACGAACGTGGCAACGCAGACATAATCTGGACCATTAGCTATTGGGGATAGCCATATAATAAGGCAGCTTTAATGTTGCTGAGTACGGAGTAGAATGCTTCTCTGCACTGAGACTGGAGTATGCTTTTACTCTAGGTAACCTTAGCATACCGTACTTAAAAGGTAGACAGTCTTATTTTTCTAAAGCTTTTAAGAAAGTCTTATTTTTCTAAAACTTTTTAGAAATTTTAGAAAGTTTTTCTTCACTTTTGCGCGATTACAACCTTTGAGGTAGAAATCAGGTCAAGGTCGCCATTTTCGAGGTGAAGTCCACAACAAGGCTTGAAGCAACTAGCAAAGGACAGAATTTGACATCATGAAAACCCCAATTTAATCATTCAGACTGTAAAGTTTAGACTAAAGTACCAGAAAAAAAGCTGCAAAAATGTATGCAACATGGTAGTGCAACGTAGGCATAGATAACATACATATTGGCAAACAAATTAGGATTTCTTCAACTACTCTTTGTAAGATAGGGGCCGTAGCAATAGTCAGAAGGTTCAATAGTCCTAAGGTTCATTGGTCCGAATATTCACATAGAACCTTCGGACCAATGAACCCTTGAATAAGAAATCGATGAAAATGTTACCACTTTTCGGACCAATGAACCTTCTGACCAATGAACCTTCGGACCAGCGAGTCGCCCCCGTAAGATAAGACTGATTATATATGGATCATTTTGATTGCCAAGAAGTTAAATAAAACATCTTTCTGGTGCAATGGTAAGCTTATTTTTATGATGTAGAACCCAAATGTGATCTCAGAGAGGTTTGCTATGCATACCTAGTGGTCTGTATTGGTCCATTTCTATCTTTTAAAGGACCCTTAAAGTGCATTCCCATAGATTTAGATCGATCCCTTAATTAGATCGACCTAACTTCCTGGGGGTTCACGCTAAATTGTTGTCAGCCGAGGGCGCACGGTAGTTAATTACCCCCTTACAGCTTTTAGTAGGCGGGACAGACATTTAAGACGGCTAAGCTGACAGTAATCTAGTGAGACTCCCCACAGGGATAGATAGATCGATCTAAAATCTGTGGGAATGGGGTCCTAGAATATGCTACATGTACAGCGTATCACTCTCAGAGCAGTAGTAGTACTGGCTTTTACAGTGGTTGTTGCTACCACACTCAACTGTCATGTTGATTGGTCAATCATTGACCTGGTAAATGGCTTTAAAAACCTCAGAAAATACTGTACCAGTCAACCATAATGAAAAAAAAATCTATTTAAATTGATTGAGTAATTTTTAAGAAATTAAAAAAAAAATAGCCATGTAACATAACCCCTATAGGGACGATGCCTCAATGTCTGTACATGGAAACATTTTATTTATACATGTTTTGTGATAACTAGCCTAATCCCTATAAAACTAAATATTGTTGTCTTTTCTGTAATATAACACTGTTAATATTATTACATTTCTTTATACTTACAGAGAGGTTCACATAGTAAATTGTGATGTCCCAGCTATCGTCTAACCTACGAGGCTCTGCTAGCTACGTATGGTCAACAAATGATCCTCTCGGGCAGGGAGCCACGGGAGCTGTATACAGGTGTCGACACAAGGTGAGAATACTTGTAGTATAGATGTGGCACCAATATGGTACCACCTGGTCATGTGGCTCTGAAAATGTATTTAGGGCTGCAATATTTTATTTTAAAAACCATCAATTCACAGATCACAGTAAATAAATCTTTATTCATATTTTACTGTTAATGCGAGTCGTTTCAAGTTGGGTGCAGAATGAAAACCGGGTGAAGAATGAAAACCTGGATTCATGAGTCATGGGAATGGGGTGCTTACTTGTCGAACGTCCAAACACTTGTTAGTATTCCAGTTAATGTAGATGAACTTCACAAGATAAAAGAAATGGAAAATTGTCAGCTTAAATCTTTGAGGCTATTGCTTAAAAATCATATCAACAATTAAGTAATTTTTCTGTCAAGTAATGATGGGAGCCTGTCAAATGATTGAAAACATGAGCTTCCAAGATTTTTTTTAAAAAGTAGGTATTGATAATAAAACTGCCTCTGTGTTAATATTGAAAATGATGTCAGCTAATTCATGTAATGTTTTAGGTAAATTTAGTAATAGTTATCTTTGTGGATGCCTTGAAGTCTAGAATTTAATATTTAAAATAAGCAGCTGTATAGCCACTCTGTCACTACTAGATTGTCACTACTAGATTGCAATATTGTAAAATTCTTAGTTATCGGAATGAATTGGCACTCCTCCACCTATAATTTGATGCCCTCAGCACTAATACCATTGTATAGGTTTGTACACATACACGATATATATTTGTTTATCAGTGACCTAAGCAGCGAATCTGAAGCGCCCACACCTTGATAATCAATAGGTTCTATTTGGTGTCAGTCAGTCATACATTGACATTTCTATGACTAAAATGTATAAAGTGTATTTTATTAAAGGTGTAACTATTGGCGTTGAACTGGAAAATGACTAAATATGAAGCTGCATTATTCAGTAGTATAGATAAACTGTCACAAGTCAATGTGTCACCCACGCATGGCACCACACCCTGCCACCACACGTCTTTCACGCGTGACACCGCGCCCTACTTGTGGGTGGCAGTTTGTCTGTATATAAAGCACTTCAGAAGCTTAGCTTGTCAGGATAAGTTATTGACAATACCAGACCTGCTACTAGTACAGTACATATGATTCTCTCGGCTCAAGGGACTGATTAAGAGTGTTGTTCTGCTCTCTTTCCCTGAGGACAATGTGTCCCAGCATATAATAGTGACTCACATTTACAAGTTGTGTTTCTTTTCCAACAACTTGAAAGTTTTCAGCCAAAAATTTATATTCTAAATTTTGAATAACTTGACCATAAAAAAATTGTTTCTTCTCAAGTGAAATAAGCAGTGTAGTTGCTAACCTACCTTTTGGCTGTCTGCCAAACCAATATTGCCAGTGGGCTTGATCTCCATGGTAATGCTTTTTATTGTTTTTTCCACTAATTTATCCCTCGGGATATGCTCCAGTCCATCCTAACTGTGACCTGTCTCTTCTGCATACAGCACTGCACAGTGTTGCTCTGATCAAACTTGAAAGATTTACCTTTGTTTTTCATTGTTCCACATGCACTTATATTCATCCCTCATGACATGCGTTGATAACATTATGTGTCCCGCGCCATGCATTGTGCAACACTTGGTGACTGCCACAGTTTGCTGCACATACATCTGTAGGATGCAAAATATCATTAATTATGTTGAAAATACCCATCAGAGTTTAAACATGAACAAATGACAAGATAATCGACATCGTAATGTGAGATAAAGTAGTTCTTACCCATTGAGCTGGTGTATGAATACAAAATTATCCAATCTGGAGATTTTATGTAGAGGTGACACATATCGATACTGGCACTCCTTCAAGGGGAATCCCCTTCTGTCAGTAACCAATCAAATGTAAGGTCACAGGGAGAATTCCTTAACAAAATTTTCAGACACACAATCTCCTACAGGTTGGTATTTTAATAATTGACTATTGAAATTAACTTCTTTGGTGTTGTTTATACATACTACTTCTATATAAGATTGACCCATAGCATCTAAAATGGTCCAACAGCTCACTTAAATGCTTTTTTTTATTTTGGAACCTCCTTTAACACATAAAGGTCATTTAGTATGGTTGTGTTTTGATACATACACATGTTCTTATGTTTGTTTATTTTATAATGGGAGATTAAACTCCTAGCAATAAAAGAAAGTAGAGGGAGCAGCACTTGTGTTTTGAACCTGAAAACGGCCTTTGTTGGATATTTTAACAAAAATATGATTTTCTCTATTTTCAATAAATTCATAATGGCTTTTTATTTTAAGAATTCAGTTTGTGGTATTGCTTATGTTAAAACTATAATGATAACTTAGTATTTAAAAAAATTGTATGATAGTTTATCATTTTTCATTATTTTTCCCATTTAATTAAAGATGCTTTTGAAGTCATATTTTTGCCACATATATACAGGTATAATCCTTGGTTGTTTTAGTTTTACTTTCTATCTTATCCCCAGCGTACAGGAGAGGTGTTTGCTGTGAAGACCTTTAACACGGTCAGTCACTATTGTTTTACTTTCTATCTTTTCCCCAGCGTACAGGAGAGGTGTTTGCTGTGAAGACCTTTAACACAGTCAGTCACTACCGTCCACTTGATGTCCAGACCAGAGAGTTTGATGTGGTCAGGAAGTTAAACCACAGAAATATTGTGTCCATGGTGGCCATTGAGGAAGAGGTCAGTACAGCCACCATCTGGCTAGTTCTAGAAATAGGAACATTTTTTTTATTTAATTTATCATATCAGTATATTTACCAAATAAATTTACCATGCCAAAAGTGTTGTCTTTTTTTTAAAGTTTTTTTTTCACATAAACAAGGGATACAACCAGCAGCATGCAATGATATATAAATATGAACCAACACCTGTCAATGAGGAATGAAACCTTCACAAAGAAAAAAAAAAGAAAAAGGGAAATTTCTTACTATTGAAAAAGAAAACTGAAGGGGCAAAGATCCTTGTTTTATGATTGTTTTAGTTGCATTCTTTTGGCTGTCTTTTTCTGTCAAGAGAGAATTACCATAACGTGGATTCAGAAAATGCCACTACAATTCACACAGACACAAAAAGGATTTTTTTTTTTTGTGCTGTATAAATAACGTCATATGTTCCTTGTTTACCTGTAAAGATTCATTTTCTCTCTTCAGCAACATACAAGAAACCGTATCATTGTGATGGAACTGTGCGACTGCTCTCTGTACAACATGTTGGAAAAACCTGAGAATGCATTTGGTCTGGAAGAAGTTGAATTTCTGGAAGTATTAAATGATGTTGGTAAGTTAGTGGAATATGTGTGTAGTATTGTGTGGGTGGAAGTCTGGAATGAAGGAGACGTCACATGATGTTGGTAGCTATGTAGCTGGATTATACATGGATTTTTGGTGAGTGTCATAGTTTGAGACCAACTGATCATTGATATGACATAGTTGAATGTGTGTATTTTGTTGCAGCTGAAGGTATGAGATATCTCCATGTTTAATGTGTGTATTTTGTTACAGCTGAAGGTATGAGATATCTCCATGTTTAATGTGTGTATTTTGTTACAGCTGAAGGTATGAGATATCTCCATGTTTAATGTGTGTATTTTGTTACAGCTGAAGGTATGAGATATCTCCATGTTTAATGTGTGTATTTTGTTACAGCTGAAGGTATGAGATATCTCCATGTTTAATGTGTGTATTTTGTTACAGCTGAAGGTATGAGATATCTCCATGTTTAATGTGTGTATTTTGTTACAGCTGAAGGTATGAGATATCTTCGTGATCAGAATATTGTACACAGAGACATCAAACCAGGAAATATAATGAGAAGCATTGGGGAAGACAAACAGTAAGTTATCCAGATCTTATCTTCATATATTATACTTGACATACTTTGTATTCAGGACATTTTGATTGGTGTTGAACTTTCCTTTGATATATGTGAAGTTTTATCATCATTAGTGTATACATGAAACAAAACTAGCAGTTGGTGCGAAATTTTTTGCTTCACCTATGACATTAAAGAGCACAATGATATTGATACATACGTTATACCGATACATATGTTACCAAACTGCATGCAGATTGTTGATTCTTTTAACATATTTGCAATCAAAATGTATTCAATAAATTTTAAATCATTTTTGACATTATTTTAGGTCTATATATAAATTGACGGACTTTGGTGCAGCTAGAGAGCTGGAAGAGTCGGAACAGTTTGTATCATTGTATGGAACTGAGGAATATCTGGTAAGTTTGTAAATTTTTTCAACATGCCAGAAATGTTATTTGTTAACAGTGCTTAGTTTTCTGCACTTAAAGGCAAACTCTGCACAGGATAGTGACTCCACTACATGTACTGGGAGTTGGTTATGATAGTAAACTTCAAAGGAACAGAGAGAGGTGACTTTGTATACTACATGTACTGGGAGTTGGTTATGATAGTAAACTTCAAAGGTACAGAGAGAGATGACTTTGTATATTACATGTGGAAAGGATTTATGATTATTATAAATAACTGCATTGATGAATAAGTAAATGATTAGATAAATTGATTTATAAATAGAGAGAAATAAAGAAAACAGAAGAATAGCATAATAGCAGTCATCATGTTGTGTTCTAGTACCCAGACATGTACGAGCGAGCAGTTCTACGGAGGCCTGTCCAGCAATTGTTTGGGAAGGAGGTGGACTTGTGGTCACTAGGGGTCACTTTGTACCACACAGCCACAGGGCACCTGCCGTTTCAACCCTTTGGTGGGAGACGGAATAAAGAAGTGATGTAAGTTAACAGGGATGAAATATTACACCACTTGCCACTACAATTTTAACATTTGAAAGTTCATTAAATTAATTTAAGTATAAATTTCAAAAACTTACTTAATTTACTTCATACTGAAGAAATGGTATTGAAGCAATGCTCAGAAATGATCTGATTCCAAATTTCAGGCATAAAATCACAGCAGACAAGGACTCTGGTGTGATCTCAGGGATACAGTCTACAGAGAATGGTCCTATAGAATACAGTACAGAACTTCCTAACACATGTCAGCTGTCAAAGTAGGTGTGATGGCTGGGTCTGCCTTTAGAACAGCAGAGAGTTTAGACAAGCTGAGAGTTCAGTTTTTATTCAAGGCTTTAGTTCAATAATAAATGATAAATTTGGTAAATTTGATAGCCTGAAATTGAATTTTTTTTTTAGTCATAGGGTACAATCTTTGCAGCTGTGTTCATAAATAGAGAGTTTGTTTTTTATATTTCAGAGGACTTAAACTTCTAGTCACACCATTATTAGCAGGGCTTATGGAAAATACATCATCAAGAATGTGGACATTTGATCAGTTTTTTGCCACTGTAAAAGACATAATGAAGAAGGTGGTAGTATACGTTTTCTCCACGGCCACCTGTGAATGTTTGTCTATATACATCAACAAGACTGAGACGTACGCCAAGTTTCAAGATGCGATAGCAGAACAGACTGATATCAGAGCAAGTGCGCAGTTTTTACTGTTTCAAAATCACCATTTTACCAAAATAGTGCAATCAATGACACTGGTGGAGAGATATCCAAAGACGTCACCACAGGATCCAGTTTTCTTATATTTCACTGATGTGGATTCAGCATTATTCACCAGACTACCAGAATTGCAAATACGTGAGTGTTTACAAACAGCACTTTCGCATGCAGTCTCTCTTTCTCTCTCTCTCTCTCTCTCTCTCTCTCTCTCTCTTGCAGCTACTGAGTATAATGAAACAGCATAATGAGTCCTTGAAACAATGAAGAAAACTAAAAATGTTAACTCATTGGTTGTAGTTAAAGATGTCCTGGAGTGACCCTCTGGTGTAGCACATTACATACAGTATATCTTCTCATATAAATGTGCAAACTTTCAGCCAAATACCCCAAGTTTGGGACCAGCATCTCTCTTGAGAATGACTACCCTCTAGCCAAGAAGTGTGCTGGTAATACAGAGTATATAGTAAGAAAACTGAGGCTGATCAATCTACAACAGGTGCTCCTTGATAAAGCTATGACCATGTACATGTGAGTATAGAGAACTGGAGAGATATCTATATAATATACAGTTATAATGTATATGTGAGTATAGAGAACTTGAGAGATATCTATATAATATACAGTTATAATGTACATGTGATTATAGAGAACTTGAGATATATATATCTATATAATATACAAGTATAATGTACATGTGAGTATAGATAACTTGAGAGATATCTATATAATATACAGTTATAATGTATATGTGAGTATAGAGAACTTGAGAGATATCTATATAATATACAGTTATAATGTATATGTGAGTATAGAGAACTTGAGAGATATCTATATAATATACAGTTATAATGTATATGTGAGTATAGAGAACTTGAGAGATATCTATATAATATACAGTTATAATGTATATGTGAGTATAGAGAACTTGAGAGATATCTATATAATATACAGTTATAATGTATATGTGAGTATAGAGAACTTGAGAGATATCTATATAATATACAGTTATAATGTATATGTGAGTATAGAGAACTTGAGAGATATCTATATAATATACAGTTATAATGTATATGTGAGTATAGAGAACTTGAGAGATATCTATATAATATACAGTTATAATGTATATGTGAGTATAGAGAACTTGAGAGATATCTATATAATATACAGTTATAATGTATATGTGAGTATAGAGAACTTGAGAGATATCTATATAATATACAGTTATAATGTATATGTGAGTATAGAGAACTTGAGAGATATCTATATAATATACAGTTATAATGTATATGTGAGTATAGAGAACTTGAGAGATATCTATATAATATACAGTTATAATGTATATGTGAGTATAGAGAACTTGAGAGATATCTATATAATATACAGTTATAATGTATATGTGAGTATAGAGAACTTGAGAGATATCTATATAATATACAGTTATAATGTATATGTGAGTATAGAGAACTTGAGAGATATCTATATAATATACAGTTATAATGTATATGTGAGTATAGAGAACTTGAGAGATATCTGTATAATATACAGTTATAATGTACATGTGAGTATAGAGAACTTGAGAGATATATATATAATATACAGTTATAATGTACATGTGAGTATAGAGAACTTGAGAGATATTTATATATATATATATATATGATTACCATGTATGTGTGAGAGTGGCCCCATTCAGAATAGGGGACTAACTAGTCCGAGGCTCAAATATGGCGACCCACTACAAAATTTGCCGTCTAATCTGCTAATTGACATTAAATAGATATCCCTTGAGGAAATATTCAAGTGGGTCAGCTATATTTGACCCTCGGACTAGTTAGTCCCCTATTCTGAATGGGGCCTTAGATAATTTGGCTCCACAGTCTGCCTTACAGGGGTTTTTGCTGTCTATGTTGTGCTTGGATAGATTTTTAGTTATGTTTTTTCAGTGTAATTTTTGTACTCTTGAACCTTTGTTCCTCTTTCTGCCAGTTTACTCTACTTTCTGTAATAGTAACATGCGTGTTCCTGATTTTTTTATTGATAATATATAAACTTCCCTTTGTTGTAGACAAATCATAAAGTTTGAGATATCAGGCTACCAGGAATCCAATGTCTTTATTGTTATCATGATAACGGAGACACACAAACGTCTGCAGACTGCGACAAGGTCTCTGAACAGGATAGTGTGCGTGGTGCAGGGCTTGGCGTCACTGCGCGGGGAGCAGGCGCCCAATGAGGTGCGGTTTCTTGAGGAGGATTTACAGGCAGCAGAGAATCAGCTTGCTGTCCCCTGTCAGGAGGTGAGGGCAGATATATCACAGTGTTAGGGCAGATATATCACAGTGTGAGGGCAGATATATCACAGTGTGAGGGCAGATATGTCACAGTGTTTTATTTCACAGTGTTAGGGCAGATATATCACAGTGTTAGGGCAGATATATCACAGTGTTGGCACTGTTGTGTAGAGTTGTACTGGATAGTAAGGGCTTGACCCCAGTGAAACTATCTTTCTACGATATTGAACTAAATCTGCGGGGTTTCTAGCTGCATGGAATAAGATTAATTCACCTCTTCCTGGGGTTGAGCAGTTTGCAGAAAACCTGGTGAATACATGAGTAAATTGGAAACAAGAGTGTTTAACTGGTAAAATGATCAGAAGTTGGCTCAATCTGTGTAGAAGGATAGTGTCATTGGGTATATATATGACTCCTGGGACTTTAAGAAAGACATTAAAAGGATGAGAGAGAGAGAGAGGAGTGACAGAGAGGGAAAGAGAGTTGAATTGGTAATATATTTGAACAATAATTCCGCATTTCTTTAATCCAATCCACAGGCAGTGAAATCCACAGAAGAGTTGAAAAGTTATGTCCATCAGTTCTGTCAAGGTGTAGTCATAGATGATGAGTTGTCTAAAAGATGGAAATCAAACTGGGGCTGCTTGGAAACAGAGAGATGGTATGTCCAGTTTGTTGTCAGATTCTTTTACTGTTTGGTGTATAATTATGGATGCACAAACTCGACCTGAATTATTGAACATTGCCAGATAAAGTTTTGTTAACATGCTTATTATGTGTTCTTTTTCTTACTAAAATAAGTGACAGAAATTTATTTTTCACTGCTACTTTTTCTGTCTACTACATGACATTGGAAAAAGTTTGTCAGTTGAGAGACTGTATCTGACTTTTATGAGACAGCTGATTTTTATGAAATATTATTTATCCGAGTATTATGGGACATTACTTAGATGACAATTATGGGACATAGATGACTATGATGAGACATAACTTAGTTGATTATGATGAGACATAACTTGGTTAACTATGATAAGACATAAAGGCTGTGTACTTCCAGTGTTGAGAAGGGACTGGTCCTGTCAGAGCAGATCAACAAAACTATGGAGGAATTTAAAAGGGACAAACAGTTGAAGAGGTTACCGTACAATGATGAGCAGATTCACAAGTTTGAAAAGTAAGTGCATTTTGGACTCAGATTTCGTTACCTTTAACAGTAATACTCTACTTGCAATTGTAACCTTAATTAATTAGCATCAAGACATCTCCATTCCAACCGTTGTGACATTCCTTTTATTTAAATGGTACTTTCTGTATTATCCAGGAATAAAATGAATGAAAACTGCACCAAGGCAACTTCTCTTGCAATGGATCATTGTTACCCAAACCTCAGAAAAGTTTTCAAGAAATTTGAAGAAGCTTTCTTGTAAGTTGTTTTAGCAGTAGAACATGACACTCAGAGTCTGACAAGAAGCTGATGAGATCTAAGGGCTGTTTAAATTTCCATGAAACATTTTTTTTTGTTAATTTGCATAGATTTGTTTAGATTTGTAATTGTCATATTAATATGTCTGTAATCAGTGTCTTGAAATGAAATGATCGCTCTCACATTCATATATATTCCCAGGTTCCTTATGTAAGTATTATATGATGTATACCACTTTGAATAAGAGTAATTATTTTTCTGCAGGTTTGTCTGTACATTTATCACTAAGCTGGGCAAGATCAAGAAAAGAATAGACAATCTTACTGAAAAACAAAGCAGACTGTCAACCATCTTAGATGAGGTAGATATCCTGATATGCGTTATGAACTCGGCTAAGGTCACCTTTTACACTTAATACATACCAGTTGTAGCCTCAGAACTAAAAGAACTAAAACTGTAAACAAAATCATTGTGAATATACAATTAAGAAGCATTGGCTGAATTGTCAACAAACATTAATGGATAAAAGCAGTCATGAAAATTTCAATCTAATTTTTCAACATTTGTCCATTTTTAAAGCACATATTTGATAGTCAACAAAAAATGTTCACATATTATAATTACTTTTGTAGAAAATGGAACATTGTTTAAGAAAATTTGAGACAGTTTCTGATCTTCTAAGCTCTGGAGGAAAAAGACAGGAAACATCCCCCCTGGTTGGTTCTGCTGTTGCTAAGCAACAAGGTACTGGCTCTAGACCTTCTTCAGGAAAAGCCAAGGAAAGGGAAAACCAGCTTCTACGAGAGATACAGGAAGAGTATGATTTAGCATTTGATTTTTTTAATATTATTTTTATTGATTTGAATATTATTGATTTGAAAACTGTTTCAGTAATTTCATGAAACCTGCATCTTTTATTTTCTTACTCTGCTGATTTATTTAATTCCTGAATATATTTCCCAGCACTGTGGCACTGTAAAGTGTCTGCAATACATGTGTCAACTTAAGCATTGAAGTATGCAATATGATAAGTATAGTATAACTTTATAAAATTTTAAGTGTGACATTTTGAATTTTAAAAATATGTGGGTGCACCAAGATAAGGTGGTTGCTGCTGTAGATGTGAAATGCTCAAAATATTTTATATAATGCAGATAGAGAACAAACATGTTTTGAATCTGACAGGTTACATTGCAGAATGTGAAGCTTTTCTTACTGTTGCATTTTTTCTTTTCCTCAGGTTAAAAGCACTAAATCTTGATTCTGCAGAAATACGCCAGGCCTTTCAGGAGAACACTAACCTCGTCAAAGAGTAAGTGGTGTGAGGCTGGCAATTTATTCCATTGATTGTACTAAATATTTTGTGAGCTAAAATAGAATTGTATATTTTTTATGTATATCATGGTCACTAATTTTTTGCCTTTGTATCATTTTTGAAAGACAAGTTGAATTTGGCTTTTAAAGTAAATGGATAACATGCAAGTTTGTAAAATTAAGAAAAATGTAAAATTTGATTAGACTCAGCAGTCTGAGGCAGACAATATACCCTAACAGTGGCGTGGTTTATTTTCAGGTTGGAAAAACTTCAGTTCCAGAACCATGTTGAGGTACAGTCAGGATGATGAAGGCTATGGTGTGTGGACGTGACGTGTCTGCACACTCCTGTATATTACCTTACATCCTCCACCTGTATCCTGCACTGCAGGTGACTCCCTTACTTCAACACCTATAGTCCACCTGAACCAAGGTACTGCAAGAGGGACAGGAATCAACCACACACCTGGGAGTAACACATGACACACAGCACATAACAAGAGGGCATTAGGAACGTACCTCGCCACCAACTGAACAGGAAGATATAGGGATGGGGGCACAAGGTCAGAGCATAGCAGGGTGAAGGGCATGAAGAACTGGGAATAGAAAACAAGAGGGAGAGAGGTAGTGACAGAAATCGGTGCAAGGTGATTCCACCGTTCACAGCATGGTTGACCCTGTATACAACTAACGCACAGAGAGATTGAAGACATGAGCAATCAAGAATGTGTGAAATAACAATAAAAATGTCTCTTAATTATGTTGAGTTACCAAGCAAAACAGAATAGTTTTGAAAGATGGATCGGTAAGTATAAAGACAAATTAAGAGACCATTCCCACAAATATTTGGATCAATCTATTTCCCCTGGGGAGTCTCACTAAATTGCTATCAACTTGACTGG
>NW_019774022.1:0-17066 GCF_001039355.2 Lingula anatina
ACTATCAGCGATTACCAAAGCAATCTCTGGTTTGTTTAAAAAAAACGGGCCTGAAACTCGGAGGTTCTTTAATCAGCAAAACAATTCATTGTTGCTAAAGAATTCAATTTGATTGCTATTATAACTGTCACCAATTTACCTGTAGATTGTAAGGAACACTGTCGTTGTGAAATGGAAAGCGTGTATGGTCTCTTTTTTTTCAGCATTTGATGAAGAAATCGATCCATCAAAATTTTGCATATGCTCGGGTTCTGATATCAACAGTGTGTGTAGGAGAGGGAGGTGTGAGTGTAAACCTGGGTTTGCACCGGATCATATGGGTAACTGTGAGAAAGGTAGACTCTCTTTATTATTCAATATATCTGTTAACGTTTTCAACCTTGTCAAATCTTGTACAAACACGACTGAAATACAATGAACAACTGTAGCTGTTTTTTTATATTTTCTCTAAATAAATATTGCCATATAATTTTTTTATGAATAAATTAAATATTAATATGATATCATAATATTTATATAATATTTCAATATAAATACTTGGAATGTTACGTCAGTGGTTTTATATTACTCTATAGTATCTTCTACAGTGTCATTGCCGTATGTTGATGTGTTGTTCTATATGGGGAATATAATCCGCACTCCCTTCGATACACTACTTTCTATGGCAGTAACTTAAATGACATTTGAGATTCATCTTTGGAAATGGTATATTTGGTATTAAGTCTTTGTCGTTTAACTGTCTAAAGGTCGGCCATCATTTTGCTAAAAATAAACCATGTTGTGTACAGCTACTAGCACGGTATTAAAAATGATTATATTGGTTATCATTTAATTTGATTTTCCTCATGTTGAATTGTTTTGTCATCTCGTTCAGTGCTGGGAATGGATTGCAATCATGACCTGGATTGCGCAAGTTACGTATATGGCAGCCATTGTGTCCTTGACGAGCCTTTTGGGACAGTGTGCAAATGCAAACCTGGTTGGTATGAGAGGAATTTCGAGTGCTGTAAGTAGATCCATATTTCATAGTTTTTGATGAATCTGAAAAATGATACAATTTTGTTTCTCACAATGAATGCACGCAACATTGACATGCATTATGAGTAAGAAGATGCAGCAAAATTAGATGTACCGGTACTTGCTTTTCAGATCTAGCCAATACAAAGGTTTAAAGACAATAAATTTGGGATCATTTCTATTGCCAGTTTTCAGTGCCTTCTCGGGTACTTTTATTTTTGAATGCATGGTTCTATTGTTGTTTTTTATTTTTATATCTTAGAATGTTTTCTTTGTATATTTTCTTTAATATTTCAGCACCTTGCCATTGCCTTTGTGACGGTAACGGTAACTGCACCAACAGTGGAGATGACAGGGCCTATGTGTACTGCACGTGTGAGCCAGCAAGCCGAACAGCAGCGGCCAGTGAAGGTTCGTGCATTAACGTGAAGATGTTGGTTAGATCGATTACCAGTGATACAATACAATATAATGCAGCAGTACACATCCACACGCACGCGCGCGCGCGCAAGCAGTTATAATGTGTGAGGCAGTTGTGTGAGTGGCTGTGAACGCGTGGTGCGGAAGCATCATGCGCTAGCGTAGACGTGTGTGCGTGCATGCCTTCACAAGTCTGTGTTGGCGAACATGTCTAACATGAATCGCGCGTGGTGCATTGTTTTTCTTATATCAAGTACATAAGTGAAATACTACTAGTTGCAGTGGTTACTATATTAGTTACTATTAGTTATAAAAGATATCGTAAACAATTTATGCCTCTATCATTGCAAAAGCACGATTCTTGTTACCGTTCAACCACTCTTTCAGGGAAGAGAGACAACATGGGTAAACGCTTCGTCCTGTCATTCTTTGGAAACGCACTACTGTCGTCTTTCACTTGCACGGACGATAAAAAAGATGTGCGTTTGATGTTAAAGATGACAAGTTATAGTGACACCCCTGCTGATGTCCGAGTGTCCACCCCATTGCACCCTGACTATCCACCAGTATCAGTCAGTGTCCAGAAAGGCAAAGAGACTACGGTGAGCATGCCAAGAGCGCTTTTCAAGTCGAACGCGACCGGTTTTGCAACAGACAGCATATTAGTTGAAAGTTCCCGTGATATTGCAGTATTTGGACTCGAAGAAGGACCCGGTTTCTCCGGCGGATACCTTGCCCTTCCAGTTGATGTATTAGGCCAAGAATACGTCGCCTTGTGCTCCATTGACTCACGGCACAGTGATGATTATTCCCAGCATTCGGAAATCATCATCATTGCAGTGGAAAACGACACCAGGGTTCGAATCACCATGCCAAAGGTAGAGGGTGTTTTTGTATTATACAATGGTAGCGAGTTCACAAGGCACCGTATGCTGGAAATCAGGCTGTCCAAGTATGAAACATTTCACATTCACAGTAAGGCGTTCTCTTTAACTCAAACTTTTATCAATTCTGACAGGCCCATTGCCGTGATAAGCGGTGCCAGAGAACAGTATGGCTCCACGAAAGATATCGTCCTAGAGATGATGCCGCCGATGTCAGCATGGGGAAGAATGTACACCATATCACCAAGGCATTCAGAGGACAGCAACAATTGGACCTTGGTGATTTTGTCCAGTCGCTCTGAACAGAGTTACGTCGTTGCACAAGGGAATAATCAACCAACTTTATCAGAAACGCTCGAGAGGCATGTTACGTACGAAACGTATGCGCAGTCTCTTCTGACCATTACTGCACTGGAACATGACCCAATCCTGGTTGGTGTCCATACGTCTTGCAGGCATCACTTCCAAGATGGAACAACAACAGGGGGGCTAGATACTGCAGTGGCAACCCCATTTGAACAGACCCCCAAAAACGTCACCTTTGTCTCGGCTGGATCGCGTTTAAACGGCGTCAGCATGATATCAATTTCCTATTGCCTCAAAACTCTAATGTTGGATGGAGGGCAAGTGCACTGGAATTCAGACCTGTCTATTAGAACGCCCATGCTACAACTGAACGCAACCACCGCAAATGTTGATAGAGGAACACATTATATAAGTAATGATCAGCCACAGGAAGGAGTTCTAGTCTCTGTGTATGGTTATGGAGATAACGTCGGGCATGCTTTCCCTGCTGGGGCGTTGTATACTATAACGCATGTAAGTATACCTGTTCCCATTATTTGGGTTATAAGAAAAGTTCCTTGTTACCTTATTATAATTATAACACTTGTAGATAAATTACAACTAGCGGATGTCGAAAATATGTAGCAACCTAACGTTTTGCATACACGCATGCCTCATACTGCTTATGAATGGGACATTGTGTAAACGTCATACAGGTATATAACACCCCTAGCTCAGAATGATGCATGTATGTGTGGAAACACTTAGCTGAATCGTGTTGCATCTATAACATAGTTTTAGGTTTGACTGCAACATGCACTCATTTGTTTTGAGGTAGCCCCACCGAAGGTTTTGCTGTGACTGCAACGATTGGTAAAACAGAAATTCAGTTTTGTTCGCGTTATTTCAGCCATGTCACCCAAGTATCACAGTGGCCTGGGGATTTAGTTGACAACGACTGTGACGGGTTTGTTGACGAGGAGGTCTACAACCATATCGGTAAGTGATTCATAAGATGGATAAAAATTAAAACACGAATTTGGATTTGGCAGGCGTTCCATGGAATATATGAGAGTACTCGAACTGACCTATCTGGGATAGATGAGTGGAGAAAAATTACAATATGGCAGCATATAGCCTATAGGCAATAAGAGTCAGGCACTTTGAATATATTTCCATGTGACTATGATTGTAAATAATAATTCTAAAGGTGTTTATTTCTAAGAGGGAGCTCCAAGTCACGATGGATACTTTAAATTATTAGGGGAATTACTGACTGTGGGCAAATATAAATTGCCATATACACATGTAGAAGTAATCCATCGGAAATAAAACCATTGCTGATTAGCTATTTTATCATGTATCTGAATCCTTTTCGAATATTTTTAGACGACGATAACGATGGGGAAATCGATGAGGATCTAACAGAAGACCGTTTCGTAAGTTTTACGATATAACAGTTTATGAAAATGTGAAATCCCCTAGAGGCACTGAATTTCGTGATAATTTGTGTCTGCTGCAGTCTTATCAAAACAATCCTACAGGAAAGTCGTCAATGCAATTGACGTAACATATCCTTATATAAACATTGTGTATCCTTTTTTTAACAGGTATCACATTACCACATTGACCCATGTAAGTAAAGCACAGCTACCTTACTCTGCAATTCTCTTGTCACATTTTGGAATTCAAATTTGTAAATAAGTTAATGTTTCTTGTGTACCATTGTCAGTGGTATGTATAGCAAAAAGTGTGCACTTTAATTTTGGCTTAACGTTGTAGTAGGCCTAAGTCGAACACTTTGATATATCGGTGTATTTCTTTTATGAAATATTTTTGAATAACTCTATGACTTTAAATTGTAATTTTACCAAGATTTGTCGATCGATATACTTTAGGGGAAATTGTTTGCAGTAAAAGCAAATTTGGTAACATAATGAGTCTGACATACGACGCTAGAATTCTGTGGGCAAATGTGTCAGCCGTGTATAACGAGGGAGAAGATGCTGGCGCATGCGCATTTCTCCACAGTTATGCCACAGAGTATCGGAGAGACGTCATGCTCGATGACGCAGCTGAAAGGAATAGATGTGGAATTGCGATTGTAAGTTAAATCGTTATGCATGTTATTTATTATGTATTTAAACAAGGTATTGCATATTTAACCAACTCCCCTTTCATTCATCATTATCATGCCTTTACATCCTTGTATTTGGGGGAATTTATTTTCCCATTAGTGGTATAATATCAATAGTATTCATTTGCAACCAAAAGTTGGTTGGTGCATTTGAAATACTGATAATGGTTATTCTAGGAAAGACATTGAATATTAAACTTTTTCTAAAATACACTTGGCAGCAATATAGTTTAAGCAAAACATGTATTATTATTGGTTTTAGTTTTAAAAAAATAAAACCTACAGGTACAATAAGGTATTATCCTAAGAGAAGTTAAGGCATATTCATTTCTACTTTCTTTAACTTTTACTTTTCCTCTCACTTCCACGCTCAGACAAAGGAGGAAGACAGCCTGGTGCATTGTATCAATGTGGTAGCACAGGTGGAGGCCGGAGCTATAAGCATAGGAGACCACCACTACAGGGTGTGCTGTGTATTCCAGACCGATGACCACTCAAGGGTAGTCGGCAGTAGTGTTAATGTAGAGCAGTAAGTTTTTTTTAGTGTCTTCTACACAGTGCAATGTATGTGTGTGATATGAATGAAAATGTTAAAGTGTATATAAAGAAAAATGAAAAGAAAAGAAACAATACAAGTGAGATAAACAGTTGATATCAACGGTTTTATAGTGGCCCCTCGCTAGAAAGCAGGCAAGCCGGAAGCGAAATCAACAGTGGACGTGCGCATGTAACTCTTTCCGTAAAAAATATGGCGGACGAACTGGTGCCAACAGTTCGTGTGGGCGACCAGGTTCACCTCCAGGCTTCATTACGTCGACACGCAGGCAAGTTTTAAACATTCACTGCCCTTTTGAATTATTTGTCGTCACTTTTGTATGCCCCACTATAGTTTTGATTTTTTATGTTCAATATAGTACATGTACCAAAAGATGAATTTTACATGGTACTTTGTTACATTTCTAACGGACGCATCTTAATTCTTTAACTTTTGTTTTGAGAAATCACAAATAAATCTAAAAATAAATTATGAGGACAAAGGAACGGGTTTTTGAATCTTTTAGTATTTCCGTGGATGCATGATAACGAAAGTGAAACCTTTTCAGCCTTTCAGGGCATCCGTGTAATCAACTGCACAGCATATCCCTCACTCAGAAACCCAAGCCCATCTCGTGTACTGACTAAAGAGGATGGGTAAGTATTTAGACCATATGACCATTGGCAATGGATTTCCAGAAGAAAAAACTCCTTTGTAAGTGATAAGGCCAAAATAGTTTAGATGAAAAGTAATCGTCATATGTGAATAATACAGACTAGTATTAGTACCTCACTTTCAACTTAAAATATACATATCAGAAGAGTAGTATACCTTAGAAGGTAACTATCTGGAAAAAAACTCTCTGCGGATGTAAATGTCTTTTAAGTACACGTACTGAAGTATGCTGTTTGAAATGAGTACAATTTCTAAACAGCAATTTTTAATGATTTTAACAATTTATACAATCAATACCAATTTCCATTAAACATGTTCAGATGTGGTACGGGGAGAGATCTGGCTGAAATGGAAGGATTTACCCCGCTGGAACATTCCTCAGCAAGAGCAATGTCTGCCCCCTTCTATGCCTTTAAATTCACTGGATATTCCGATGTTTACTTCCGATGCTTAGTGGCATTATGTGCGGATTCGGAGGAAACTTACTGCACAACGGTAATTGTCTTCTGGTTATATTTTGTTTTTTCCTTTAAATCAATCAAATACAGACCAGTACAGTTTCTTTCTGTTAATGGTTGAGTCGATCTTAAAAACTGAGTTCATTTGCAAGCAATTTTGTGGAGTTAATTGGCCTTCGTATCTATATACAGAATGCCATCTGTAACAATGTGAATAACAGCTGGAACTTAAAATAATAAGTCAATGTCACCATCACCCATATCATCATATTACACGTATTACATCATTACAACTAAATAATATATAATGGGTTTTCAAAATATTAGAATCACTGCCATGGTCCGGGACATAACACGCAGCCACGTAGTCGTAAACGACGCAGTAATGGGGAACACGACGCGTCGAGTTTATCCCTTCCGGAAAGACGGGCTTCACTGGATGACGATCCCGCAGCGAAGGGATTCGTGGAGATGGCTGTGACCACAGTCTTGCGTGTACAGGAAGATACTGAATCAAACTTAGAACGTATGTGGAATGTTTAATACTATGTATGTCCAATGATATAAAACTGCCAGTGACTTAAGCTTAAGTTTAAAGCGTGGCATTAATAAACTTGAGGGGGCGAAATATTATCCCTGTCTTGTAGAGTTTAGATTATCTAGATTTATAATATATTTTTGCATGTTTTGCCCGTTTTAAATTTTGACCATTTTCGCTCTTAATATCGGATTCATTTCCTTGTATTGCAGGGGAGTCGCAAATCCTTTCCCATTATGAAGGCAACAAGGCACACTTTTCACCGGACACTGCCAAAGGTAGTGGAAAATGCAATGAACACAGTTTCAATTTAATGTTCCTTGTAGCTTGTACTGGATTAGTTTTCGTTCTTTTGTTGGTTGTTTCAATATTGTTGTGCAGGACATATTCTTCTAGATCGAGGCTGGTTAATTTATCTAAAAAGAATTTGGTATTGTCAGGAAATTAATGATTAAATGTTCGAATGAGCCGATGTTTGGCAACGAATATACTACGAATCACATGTTTGTTTGTTGGATCCATCAACAGTCGTAAATTATACAACAATGTGATATAAAGATATTTATATAATTTGTTTTTGTTCGTTATCCTCTGTTCAGTACCCCGCACACGGTGAGCAATTGGTGCGCGCCACTTGCGCTACGCCGTTTTCTCATCGCTTGCGGGGGTATTTTGGTGAGATTTTTGCCTCTCGCGCAGCTGAGCAAAATATCTCACGTGTTTGATATTTTTGGCCTCTTGAGGCAAATGGCTCTGCGTGTGCGGGGTGCAAGCGCCGATTGCTCAAATCATGCCAACAATGTGCATGTGCCGGTAGCCGGAAACAAACAAAAATGGCAGCCCCCAGCGAAGTCAACAAAAATGTACACAGTTTAAGATAGTCTGATTGATTAACGTGGTCACCATTTGCCATTACTTTCAGAAAAAAATAAATATGTAATGTTTCCTAAATCACATGATCCCACAGTTCACGGTGCGTCCGATAGGGGCAGGCTGGGAGGCACCTCTGCTGAGCAAAGAGCGCAGCGTTTGCGGGGAACTGAGGAGCCCGAGCATCTGGCGCAGCGCATGTGGCGCGCGCCAATTGCTCACCGTGTGCGGGATGCAAGATCTTTTTAAAGCAGTTTCATTTCTCTTACATCCCAGTGTACCACAAACTTTCATAGTCCATTTCGCAACAAGAAAAGAGGCAACAAAAATATCAATAATGTATTGTTCGAGATTAATAATAATATCCTTATTTTAACAATGTAACAAAATGTTGCCTTTATTATATATATATATATCAAAAATTCAGTTAGAGCCCTCATCCTAAAATTTATGATTTGACGAGTCAACAAAGGTTATATTTACAAACAATTTGGCACCCATTTCGTTTGTGGGGTTGCAAAGAGTAATCTTTAGCTGCTTCATTCTTTAGGAAATAATAATAATTAATGTGTTTTTTTGCCAATTTATTTCATTTCATAAGTAATATCATATTTAAATTTGCCTTCAACCATCATAAAGGTGGCAGTACAATGTATATACGCTATCAAAAACCCGATTTGAAAGCAGTTTCGTCCATTTAAACATTTACCGCCACGGCTGATTTCTCTCACCAGTACGACTGTGAATCAAAATTGAAGTCTCTTTACCATAATATGAAAGCCAGGGGAACGAAATATCACAGTTTTCCTTGGTTTGCACATATTTTGTTGTCCGGTTCTCCCAACAATAAGATCTTTAGTTTACCTATATTTGTTCTTTTTTTAGTATTTAAAAGTAAGCCCTTAAAATGTTGTACAATAAGGAGATGTGAAACTGTTCCAAATGGGTTAAGCACTGTGGAAGATGCAACACACAAATTCTATCCAATGTTACGTATATGGGATGCATTTAAATCTCGAGGGAGATTCTAGCTCCAGACCAAACAAACACGTCTTGGTGTTCGGCGGAAATGGCTTCATGGGCTCGGCCACAGTTGGGAGGTTGCTACAACGAAATGGCGATTTTTATGATATCGCAATAGTAAACAGAGGGACATGGTATTGGGATTCCGCTGTAACGATACGGCCGTACGTAAGACGTTTTGTGTGCAACAGAGAAAAACCCCTGGGCCTTTGCACGGGATGTGGGGGGTTTGTGAAAAGTGTAGAGCAGTTCGAGGCCGTGATCGACTTCAGTGCTTACGTCCCTTACGCCGTAGATCAAGCCCTGAAAATATTACAGGATAAAGTCAAATTATACATCTACATCAGCACAGACTCGGTCTATGACGTCTGCCCAAAGTTCCACAACAACCCAACAAAAGAAATGGAATGCTTTCGACCTGAGAACGTCGGGCAATACATTAACAAGCTAGTAGCCGTCCCCGATTTTCTTCTTGCTATTCCAATAAGCATGGTGTACTCCGAGGATGTTGCAAGCCTCATCGTCGAGATAATAAACATGAAAGACCAGAGCGGTGTGACTGACCAAGTTTTCAATCTAGCATTTAAAGAAAAATTAACTCTGCCAATAGTACTGAATGATATATCGATTGAATTGGGATTAGGCAATCTAACATATCTGGCAGGCTCGTCTCAATATTTATATCCGTCCGTGACAAAAGGTGCTATAAATATCTCCAAAGCATTAAATCTGTTGCGATGGAAACCGATGCCATGGAAACGCGCCGTCGCGGAGACGGTGAAATTCTACGAAGAGGCAATGGGGTGGGCCAGGTACGCCCCCCGCGAAGACCTGATTAACGGCATGCTCCAGGACATCGCCCTAGATGAAAAAGAAGAGTTCGCTAAGGGACTGAAGGAAATTTACGGATATGAATTGACTTTTTCTTCAAATGTTAAGGACGAACTTTAAAATGAAGTGTTGTTCTTTATTTCGTACATATTTTCTAAGGCATGTCCATTACTGCATATAGTGTATCCAGAGTAGTACATAAAAAGTGGGGGTGGGGGGGTAATTTTTTCAAGATAATTGAGGTCCTCCTTCCATTTGTAAAGACGAGAATATTAAAAATACAGTGTGCTTTTCTCTGACACTGAAAACACACACACACACACACACACACACACACACACACGCACACACACACAGCGATGATACTTCCACCTGCTTGTTTATGATTGATAGCGGGCAGTATTAAGGTCATTTCCTCTTCAAGGTTGTGTCAAGAGAAAAAAAGGATCACGATTGCGCATGGCTTTTATTGCTTTACCAAAAAGGTCGTACATGTAGGGACTATTTTTTAACTTAGTATTTAATATGATGATCATTACAGTATCTGCAACAGGTAAAAAACGTTTTTTTATATCATCTTCACATGATAAAATGATAAAATAGTTATCTCAGCATATGTTATTAACTTGATGACCATAATTTTGGGACAGTAATGACAGCTTTTAGCGTGTATGCAATGTAGTGTCAACTGTCTGGGTCGTTAGCAAGTCTGTACCAGATTTTTGTTTTGATAAATCTTAACATTGGTCAGGAAAATTCGCCTTCGGGTATTTATCTGGCGACACTAAGACTACGTTACTCAACTGAAAAAAAGAAATGTCTTTTTGTCGAATTATAATGACTACGTTACTCAGCACTGGAAGAAAATCTTAACATTTGCCTAAAAATATCGCCTTAGGGTATTACACCCCATTTCCATAGATTTTTAGAACGATCTATCCCTGTGGGGAGTCTCACTAGATTACTGTCAGCTTGGCCGCTTAAGCGTCTGTCCCGCCTACTAAAAGCTGTAAGGGGGTAATTAACTATGGTGCCCGCTCGGCTGACTGCAATTTAGCGTAAACCCCCAGGGAGTTAGGTCGATCTAAATCTTAATCTCTAGATCGATCTAAATCTCTGGGAAAGCACCCTTAGTCTGTCAATATGTAGACTACGTTAGTCAACTGAAAAAAAAAACGTCTTTTTGTTGAAAAAAAATGACCCTATAAGGAACAGAGGAGGCTATTAGCTCGGACAAGTTTCGTGTGTTCTAGGCTCGGATAAGGTGGAATAAATGGAAAACTTGGAATCCTTATAATTGTATACTTTCTTTATTCGATCATAGGATACAAGAGGTGATATAATGGGGAAAAGGTGAAAAAGAAAACCATAAAACGGGATACGATATTTTTGACACTAGCTTGCAGATAAATCATAAAAGGTGCCAAAATCAATGCAAACAAGAACAATAAATATTAGATTCAAGTTCAACAATTTGTTCGTCTTTGTTTTTAGAAACATATTTTTTCGTTAAATCTTTACAGTTTCTCTCTCTCTCTCTCTCTCTCTCTCTCTCTCTCTCTCTCAAATTTATAAATTAAGCAAAAGAAAGCTCTTTTATCTTCTTATTATGCTCATATATTTGTTTGGAGGTCACAGTGACATGGACTTGACCTTCCAATTTCCGAGAATTTCTGAAGGCTGTCAAGCAGGGAGATCTTGTCATCTCTCTTTGGACTGGCATTGGTCACATGGTCATTGTCGATCAGGTGTCACTTCAACACATGTCAGTCTTCACGGTGTGGTCGTCAAATGAGACCGTCGTGCCTTTTACCCTCAGTGAGACGAAACCCGTGCGCTGGGAAAGACAGTGGTGCTGACCAATACTGCGGAGACCGCCGGTAGGAGTATGAATATGAGCAGATTCAATATCATAACTGCAGTGGCGGCGTTTGTCGTCCTGTCTGCGACGACGTGTGCCACGGGGATGGGAGGTAACGTTAGGTTTTGTACTTTACTTTCCACACTTGCCATGAAAACAACCACACACCGTAACAGCGGTGAAAATGAGGCTATTTATCTCACAGCTGTGATTACCATGTCGGTCGTGGGTCACGTTTTTTACAGAATCAGAAATCCATCGTTAATATGCAAAATGGATCAAACTTTAATCTTGGCAGTACCTATTATAAGAAAGTTAGACGACAAAATAAATAGTTAAAATGAAAAATAAAAAAGACGAGTGTATTAC
Source organism: Lingula anatina (assembly GCF_001039355.2). The sequence continues at coordinate 11,904 of NW_019774022.1, forward strand.
TAACTGAGTTTTAATGTTCTGTACTGTTTTGTTCTGTTGGGAAAGGGATAACGCTCACGTCATTCCGTTGATCAAATTCAGCCATCTATATAAAGAATGATAAATTAGTCAAACATGACTATGGGATACTGTTGTGATGTTTTTACATAAAATAATAATAATAATAATAATAATAATAATAATAATAATAAAAACTGGTACGTATTTACCTGATGGACTGATTTAAAGTGATTAATAAAGCCTGAAATTCGGAGAATGTTCAGAGAAAAGGTCAGATGAAACGTTCGAGGAGTTTTAACAAGTCTTACTTGAAACAAATTGCATGATCATCCATTTAATCAATATTTTGCCTTTCATTTAAGTAGATGAAATTTTAAAAAAAGGAATTAAACGAGAAGTCTCATTTCTAGACACGTAAAAAATTAACAGCGGTTGACAAATAAAAACCTATTTGTTTATTTGAAAATACATAGCGAACTATTCAACTGTGCACAAATGTATCGTGGACGACAGGACAGTTTATTTGTCAAACACTGTACTTTTGATTATATTTTATTGTTATCAAGTGATGTAATTATCTTCTAACTAGCTTCTGGGTAATAGATGGCTTTTAATTCAGGGATTATTTTAGAAGGGGTGTCATAATTAAATAAAATGATAAAGGTAGTTTTTACAATTCATTCATTTAAAAAGTTCAATTGCAAACCAGCTTATGATATTGTTTCCAAATTCGAGAAAAATATGATGATGCCGATCATGCGATGATTATTTATATAGTACCCGTAGAACACTGTAAAACACACTGAACAAAAAATGTAAACGCCCCACGCAATACTTTTTTTAAATTATCAGCATTATGAGTTATTTATATATTAGATCTTAAAAAGGGAATTTTGTTGTTAAATGTGCTACAGATTATTGTCCGTACTGTTCATAGCTATACAGATTACTGTCCGTACTGTCCGTGGCTATACAGATAAGAGATTCCTTAGCCCATTATAATTCACACGTGACATTTATACTTTAGCTCAGTGTCTATATTTCAGGTATCTGTCCCAACTTTGAGGTGTTGCCAGGCTACGGTGAGGTGTGTGTGTCCCGGTCTATGGCCGAAAGCTGGGACCAGGCGGTGTACCGGTGTGCCAAGATGTGCGGACGGCTGTTCATGCCTAAAAATCCAACGGATGACCACGTGTTGGGAACGATACTGAACAGGTAATGGTTATATGGATTAGTTTTCACTTTTAGAACAAGCTTGTCTGTATCAGTTGTAGTGACGTGTTTTGATTTCAAATTAGGTTGACATCCTTTCACTGCAATCTTTCAAAGGACAGGTCATTGATGTGCGTTTACTAACGTGACTACAATGGATACAATTAAAGTCAATAAGATCTATAAGTCGTTCTTACTCTGTGTGAAGTTTCAATGAAAAGTCGGTGTATGTGTTACTGGCCTTTTGGCATTTTCACGCTTAACTACTGGTACAAATTAAGTGTACTCTAATATCTATCCACGACATAGAATTAGAAAAAAAATATAAAGATCCTTGAGGGAAAGAGCTTTTCCTGACTCGTAAACTTATTGCATAATAATGAAAAGCAAAAAAGTTACACTCTTTTCGGTGTGTGTCGTCTTTCCATTTTCACGTCTAGAACACAGACAATCAGTTGGCCTTGTACAGATAAGTAACACTAATACATATACATTTTTTTCTTAGTATCTACTACCTCTCTATTTGTTAAGAATTATTGATTTCAGAGAAGCTTCGACCATAAAACTTTCATACAACAAGCGGGTATGGTTAGGCGCCTACAGTAAAAACGGCAGTGCCCCCGTCTGGTCGGATTCAACCCTGATGGAGAGACCTACCCTCGCGTTCACGTCGTCCAGGTTAGGCTGTTCGGCACTGACGGCATACGTAGAGCCCTACAGAAGAACGGAGGACTTTGTCGCCGGCAACTATTCTTGCATCGGGCCGGAAACGGGCCATAATTTTGTGTGTATGAGAAGTAGCAGCTACTCTGTACCAAAAGGTGGGAGAAACTGGGTCTCGCTCCATCAAAGTGTGATTGGAAAATAGGGCGCTGGTGGTGTTAGGTGTGTTTGCCTATACCTGCGTGCGTGCAATTGTGGACGTGCGTGTCGGGGTGGGCGTGTAAGTCTTAAGTCTGCTGTGGATACAAGATGTTTGGTTTATTGTTATATACTGGTACCTGTGACATTGGGTAGATCATAAGGCTAGGTGTTTAAATGGTTTGTGTTATGAAAACAAGTATATATAGTAAATAATTGACACTACAGTGACGATGAAAAGTAAAAATTATCATGATAATAAAACTTTATATACTGAGCGATTTATACTATACCTGAGCAGTTGAAGGCAATCATTGCTCTAAGGTTTTGTCTATCATGTACCTCTATTATAAAATTCATTTTTTTAGATATGTAAAAATGAATTAAATTAAAGGTCACATTTCCTTTGCATATTTCATGTAGAGTGCCTAGTCGATAGTTGCCCAATAGATGGCGTTCAAACACAAGCCTACGCGTACTACGATCCGTTCTCCAACAACGCCACAGTAGAATGCAAAAGGGGCCACATATTTCCAGATGGAACGAAAAAGAAAGTACTTACCTGTGATAAGGGCAACTTTTTGGAAACACTTCCTCCTTGCATACGTAAGTGAGAAGCATGAACTTTTTTGACTCTTTCACGACAGGCGGACCTTCGAGAAAATGCAATCCTGTGACCCCCAAAGAGTACCGCTATCGTATCGGGATTCTCAGCAGGGCCTCTTTGAAGATGTTTTACAAACAAAACACATAAATTATATTACCTTACCCATAAAATTACCAATAATTACCAATAATTACCAATAATTTCAAATTTATATTTTTTGTTTTGATATATATATATATATATATATATATATATATATATATATATATATATATATATAAAATACTGATCCAAATTTCAGTAATTGATGAGTATCTGGCAAGTTTGCCACCGAACTGGTCAGAGGGGAAGCACATCACGGCAGCCACACTGGTGGAACCGAGGCCACGTGTGCCAGCCTCAGGGACACCGTACCAGCGTCCTGTTATTGGTAGGCCCTCTAGTCTTTCTGTCTTCAACTGGCATATAACAAGCTAATAGCAAACCGTAACTGCATACTAAGAATGTGCTAGTTGAGTATACTGTATTGCAAGCTCCGATGTATAAACGAAGCAATCAGAAAGAAGTGATGGTCGAGGACGCCTGTATGTGCTTTTATGTATGACGCTGCAACAGATTAAATGTTACAAAAACGTTTTATCCATCCCAATATTAAAATAACAACACATTAAACTTTTGATAATCGTATAATTGTATTTACCGTGACAGATACAGGCTGTCCAGACGGATGGGCCCGTAGTCCGGCGCAACCACCATTCTGTTACAAGTTGGTTGAAACTCCCAAACTGCCACACGATCTTGCTGAGGCCTCCTGTGTCGTATCAGGAGGTCATCTGGTGAGCATCCTTGACGCTGAGGAACAGGCCTTTGTCCAGTCTATTGTAGGCATCGAAAATGCGGTCAATTCAAGCTTCTCGGGTCACGAACAGTCTGACTTTTCTGGAGATGGAGAGACGGGCGTTTCCCAGAAGCCAGTGTCGCCTAGGTATATCATATTATTTTGCCTTGCTTCGGTCGACAAATATAAAACGGTATACTAACGAGGGCAATATAACTGTAGGAATGAGGGTGCAAACTCTTGCTTATTTTTTCTCGTTACGCTTGTTATTTTGTTTTTAGAGGGAAAAGTGGGAGAAGGGGTACCTCAGGACCATGGGGGGAGGCGTGGCGTTCTGTGACCCCTAGACCCGCCATCTCTCTCTCTCTCTCTCTCTCTCTCTCTCTCTCTCACACACACACACACACACACACACAGTCATACAGTTCTGTGCCACTTTGACTTTTAGAGTGTAGCGTATTTAATACTTATGCTGACCAATCCTTTAAAAAGTCATGTCCACTAATGTGTATCTTTATCTATGTCATTAGTTCGCCAACTACTGATGAATGGTTTCACATCGGCCTTGACGGACTATTTCACTGGACTGACGGCAACAGCGCTAAATATGAGAACATGAATCCTGGAGATGTCGCTGACAACTGTGCCGGGTTGTTTTACGATTCATCCGATCCACCGGATAAACACGGGATGTGGAAATCGCTAAATTGCAATGAGGAAGGGAAGTATATGTGCAAGCGACCGAATAACAGGCGCCTGTGCTTCCCTGATTCCCACTTAGTAGACGACAATGTTCCAGTCTGTGTGAACAATTATCGACCTTGTCCCGCGGGTTACAACTTTCGACACAGGTCTTCCTGTTACAAGTTATATATGACTGAACTTACTTGGGATATGGCGCGAGGGATCTGTGCTAATGATGGTGGCAATCTGGTAGATTTTGAAACCCAAGCAGAGCTATTATTCATGGGCCAGTATATCGGCAATCATACGCATATTACTAGTAAGAAATGGTTCCTCTCTCCCTCTCTCTCTCTCGTTGGAATTACCAAATGAGTGGTTAGAAATCAAGCTGAGGGTTCTTTTCACGATTTGTACTAAGTTCGTAGATATACCGCGGGTATAATCTAGACGCTAGGGGCTCTAATCCTACGCTGGAAGATTCTAGGTACGGTACGCGATCCCCGACTTGGATTATGCCCGAAGAGAAGAGTAATGCAACACCACCGTTTAGTTACGAAAATCAAAACTCCTTTATTGTCAGGTCGTAGCCTGGTTTTATACCTACCTTGGCGTGACAGACTTATATCTTTATTGTGACTTTACTATAATTAAAGAAGATAAGATAAGAAAAAGATTAACGTTAGATAAGAGATATAAACTTCTATTGACACTTGTTACGAGTCGCTCGCCCAAGCCCGCGACTCAGATCGAATAAATTTTCATTTTTATTAATGTTAAATTTTACTGGTCTGGACACACCTTCATTTCGTGAGGATTGTGAGAGGATTGCTTGTTTGTTTACATCCTTTTTTTTTTTTTTTTTTTGGGGGGGGGGGGTAAGAATGGCTACCAATTTTTTTTTAAAATCATTTTCTTTTTTAAAGCCCGGTTTATTTTTTTTTTGTATTTTAGTTTTTTTTTG
>NW_019774023.1:0-13678 GCF_001039355.2 Lingula anatina
TTTACAAAACCAGAATTTGTTTGTTGAGGTACCAGTATTGTCACACACATTCAGATTGTAGTATGCAAGAAATAAAAAGGACAAATTTCATCTGAAAGGTCAAAGATCCTCACAGTGTAATATTAAGAAGTGGTAAGTTCACTTTCGTGTTATAAACATTTTATGATAAGCTTAATATCAAAAGCCATGCAGTTTAGCATTCATATAGAACTCAATTTAGTTTAGAAATTTGGTTTAGAAATGCTTGTAATTTATATTTCATATCTTTTATGTCTTTTATATTTGTTTTATTTAAATTAATGTAATAATATCAATGCTTTCAGGTAAATGGATTATCAAATCGATACTGGGGCTGGGGTAGAGAAGATGATGAGTTTTATGTTCGCATTAAGCAAGCCAAGTTAAATGTAAGTGCAATAAAATTGCTCAGATTGTTGACCGGAGATAACATTTGTCATGCTCACTGGGTAAATATTAAGAAGGAATATTGCTTCACTATACATTGTTAATTAAATGGTTTTATATTTATTGTCAGTAGGGTGTCTTAGGATAAGGAAAAATACTTGCTATTTAGCAGATTTATTTTTCAGAATGTAGACCCATTTACGTAAAACATAGTGTACATCTATATGTAGTAAGCACTAATAACTTTTTTCTGTGGGTTTTTTTTTTCTTGAATGCAGTTTGTATGTAAAAGTTACTGTCAAGTATTATGATTATACAATCCTTTTTCCACCTCAAACTTGTTTCCAGGCATACTCATCAAGCATACAATTTTTCTAAAGAGGATTATTTTGTACCTAATGTGCATGCATAGTTGCGTATGTTCTCTAATAGTCAGTTAACCACCCGTATTTAACAAAAGAATGTAGGTGTCATCAAGATAATCATGATATGTATTGATCAAGTTGATCAAAGCATGTAGCCCAGCTTCATTATCTTAACATCTCAGGTAGACTGTTACCAGATTAATATCAGAAATTATGATAGCAATGGCTTAACAAAGGACAGGCGAAGCTCAATATGTTAATCTCAGGTAGCAATCAAAAAGATGATCACCTCACCTGGGGGAATCTACCCCCACAGCATACTTTGAATTTAACTTTAAAATTATAACCATTACTTTAGAAAAAAAAAATGCTGGGTTTTGGTTAAAAAGTTAACCACTGCTTGTGATTTAAACCATGAACTGTCTGTATCTAAATTTGGTTAATTTTCAGATTTTTAGACCAGCCAACTTCACAACTGGTTATCATACATTCAAGCATATACATGACAGGAAAAAGAGGAAACGAGATATGAAGAAGACACCTGATCAGAAAGAGGTAATTTTACATCCATTAGCAATTAACAGCAAGTTTTACTTGAAATCAAGCACCCACTTCCAAAGCATGTGACCAAATTAGCTGAAATTAGTTTGAAAACAAGTGCCCAGGATCCAAAGAATTGATGGATGAACAGTGTAAGATGTCTACAAGCTCTAAATTTTTTCATCTTGCCAAAATGTGTCATTTCACATAATATTATTCAAAAATATTCTTAACTGAGGTATAATTTTACTTTTGTGAACTTCTTTTCAATCCAGCTTCTTCAGTTTGGGTACACAATCTTAATTAAAATATGTTATAGGATACATGTACTATAAAAAGCAATATAACTTTGAACAAAGTACTGCCTCAAATGTGACTGGTCAAATGTAACTAGTGATCAAATTGACCATTCTTTTTTTATTTGAAAATGACTTATTGCATACTTGACATTTGAAAATGCTTCACTTGAAATGGCAAAAATTAGAAATCAAGAGCTTGAAATGGATTTGGGGATTGATGATTGATACATCATTGTATATCCTACTGAAAAAGTGAAAATTGAAATTTCCAGAAAAATTGATATTTTGCTTTATGAAGGCCTAATTTGCATTGCAAACCTTTAATTATTTTTTCATGTTAGATGCAGGGGAGGATCCAGAGATATTTTGTGACAGGCTTCCAATTTATCTTTATTGATCCACCCTCCCCTTTTGACCGTCTTCCGACAGAAAAAAATAGATACCGTCAATGTAAACATGAAAATCTGACTGTCTTCCGGAAGACCCAGAAGACGGCCTAAATCCACCCAAATCATTATTATGAAAGCAGGGTATACTCCCCCCCCAAAAAAACACATACCCTCACACACACACACACACACACACACACACTTTCAGACAGCCTGTGATCTTCAGATGTTTTACATTTCCAGACTGCCAGACACAGGGACTATGAGACAGGAGTGAACAATGTGCAATATGAAGTTGATAGCATCAGGTATATGGAGGTGGATGGGTCCCCATTCACTGTAGTCAATGTGGTGCTGATCTGTGACCTGACTGTCACTCCCTGGTGTGAGCCACTTGACGTCCAGGCCAACTCTTTAAAAAGGAAATCTGTTGGGTGATTATTTAACAGGTTTCTAAAACAAAGCCAATCCCTGCCTATTCCATTAATGATATCATTATGTTTGAATGTCATGTCCAATTTCTTGCTTGTTACATTTTTCTTGTCATATGGTGCTGGATTTACAATGATTAAAAATCATGTATTCTGTGAAATAATACCCCTTAGGAGGTAAGCATACTTTTATTGGAAAAGGCCATCAGTAATCATTAGCAATCAGTATTGCAAATCAACTTAATGATTGGAACTTGGATTTAGGATAACTATCCCATTAGCTGATCTATATGTAATAGGAATATTATTTTCACCAAAGGGGCCATCTCTTTACTGGAAACAAGCAATTATGAAAGGGCACTTATCTATAGATAGATTTAAAGCATGAACCTTTTTTCTGAGTACATGTTATTGAACTAATATTTTTTCTTGTATGTAGCACCATTGGTTATTGAAATCTTTATGGTGTTTATTTAATATGCACCCTTATTATATAACATTTATTTTATAAAGCTGTTTGATTATGAAAAGTTTGAAATTAAGATTGGCAATTTATTTCATAATTAAGAGGCAATATAGTAATTATTTATTTAAAAACTGTAGGAAGACTAAACTCTGTTTATGCATTGTTTAAGTGATTGATAATAGACATTTTGATTTCATTCTTGAGGGGATTCATGGGTAATTATACTTATGACAGTGCTTAAGCAAATGCATGTATAGAAATGACTATTAGTTAGCTTTCCTCAAGAGGGCTTTTACAAACAACCTCTGCATTTCACTAGAGTTAGATCAATAGTTTAGGGCAATGGAGTTGTACAAAACATCATCGTTTTCATGCTTTTGCAAGTATTTACTGTTCTTTATTGTTTTCTTCATTTACGTGACCTGTTATTTGTATGTTATTTTGCTGTCACAGTTCCTCTGATTGGGTGGAAGATGCTTTTGTAGAATAAAGGCAGTATCTTGATATTGATAAAATTATCCAAGTTTATCAACTATAGGTGTTTTTACATCAGTTCTTCTGTAGAGTGGTTGACATCAATAGATAACCAGGTAACATAGTGACCCCCAGTTACAACTATTTAATCCTTTGTTCAGTAATCTTTTGACATTTATTTTTGACCTGTTTCTGGTCCAGGTCAGAGTTGATGTGAACAGGTCTTGAGTATGTTGGTATAATTTTTATTACTACAATATTTCAGATGTGTAAGTAATGTGTTAGTAATGTTTCTTAGGATATATATATATATATATATAATTGTCGTTTTTTTAATGAAGTACTTAATACATGGAAAACTAGTTGAAAACTGTTTCTAGCTTCCCAAATGTCCGTACATAAAGTTGATTACAACACCTGTAGTTGAAATTTTATTTTAAGTATTTTTGTGTTAAGAAATAATAAGTGTTGAAAAGTTCCTGGGTAACTAATTTATACTTAATGGAGGGATTTAAACTTTTTGATTAATTGATATCAACCACTTAAAGAGATTGAATAAGCTGTGATAAAAAAAGCTCCTAAGACTCGTAAAAGCTTGTTCAATGAGGCAACTAACATAATCACCAGATAGAGATCTTCCAGAATGCAAAAGTCACTTGGAAGACAAACCATGCTGGCGTACCATTGGACCAACTTTCCCACCTGATTGGCAGATGTAATGATATTTAATGATATTTAATGTAGTAAGTCTATGCTAGATAAACAGTGAGATTGTTTAAGTGATCTTACAGTTGTAGCAACCACCTTAGAGTCTGAAAAGATGAATTAAGTGATCAGCATCCAAATGGATTTTTTTCAACATACATTCTCCTTTTTTGTTCAAATTGTGAAATCTGTTAAAATGCACAATTGTTCAAGAAGACATTATTTTGGGTGCTGTGCATGATGTGTGCATATTTGTAAGCTTTGCTGTCTTTTAATCATAATGCTAAATATTCCATGTTATGATTGTAGTGTATAGAATGTGATTATAAATTAATAATGGCCAGTATTTAAGTCATATAAAGATAATGGTCCCAGAAATAACTTCTACTTTGTATGTTAATATTACACAGCCATGCACCCAGCTTGGATAAGCTTGATCATCAATATTTCCTGGTTAGATGCTTTTGTTTATTATTGTTTTCTCACAGATAAGAATATTTAAAGTATTAAAAATTAAAGAATAATGAATATTTTTAATCAATGTGCTGTATGTTTTATTATTTTATTAATTGTTTCATATTGAGTCTAGTAAGATCACAGTAGTGTCGCAATAACAATAGCTTTCACACTTAACAGACACAAAAGACACTTGTTTATGAAATGTCAGACTTCTACAAATGTGAGACACGGATGGATGAAAATAGTTTTGAAGAAATGACTACAACAAATTTTGCATCAATTCCATGGTTCAATTCAAGGAAATTGGAGGAAGCAAAGTGCTTGTCATGATCTGTGCTTATTGCAGATATCTGTAAAGCAATTTTTACAATGCATATTGAAACAAATACAACAAAGGTCCTTTGTTCTATATTTTAAATGGAAAAGAATTTAAATAAGAAAAAAGTGCGCTGTAAAACAAAAATTCAAATGCTGTGAAAGCTGTTACAGTTTACAATATATACAAAATACACTTGGCATAACAATAATAAGATTAGATTCAACATTTGGCACAATTTACAAATACCACAGTACTTATTAGTAACTTTGTTATCTTACTACACATTATCTTTCTGCAGCCCTTAGTTTTTAGACATTTTCTTCATGATTTGTATAACATGTTAAACAAAAAGTACTTGTTGACCATTTTAGCAACCTCTAGTACAATTTTAATTCACAATATTTTTAAACTTCCAAAATATGTTTTTGTTCAGGGATATTAATAATGCAATTCAATCACAGATCCCAAGCACCTGCTAGTAAATATAGTCATACCCAATGAGGTTAGTGTATCTTCATGTTTATAATACATACATACATGTAAAAACCATGCTGCAGTTGGAAAGCAAGGCTACCAACTGCATCAGTCCTCACTCCTTCCACAAAAAACCCATAAAAATAAAGCATCAGCTTTGCAATTCTTCTTTATATGAAATCATCACAGTGGTATGATAATTATAGTTGAGCAAAATATTCTAGTTTCCAATACTGCCATGTATTGCTTAATGTTTATGTTGTATGTAATACTGTTTACTGCCAGAAGTTTAATATTATCCAGTCTATGTGCAATGTGTCCTTTGAAAAAGAGAGACAAATGGCCAAGGAAATTTACATTCTATCAGTGGAAGTGTGTATCATGATTTATAGTTCAGTTATCTTCAAATTATTATTAATATCTTTATCAAACGCAGTGGGAGTTTTATGAAGGTGGGAATATCAAGGCAAAGCTCACAAAGATTGGTTTGACCAGGTTATCCACTGTCATGACCTGAAATATAGAAGAACAAAAATCAGTGACTGGAAAACCAGGCAAAAAAAAAAATTGTTTACAAAATCAAGTGTAGGAAGCACATGCAATTCAAATGAAGTTCTTCCACAGATCTATTAAATTTGTAATAAGAAAGGGCATGATCTTTTTGGTGACATACCTCGCTCCTGCTGGTCTTGTCTCCAAGCCCAAACCTCTGTGTAAGAGGTCCTGTGGTATACAGCTCCTGCTCGCCATCATGTACTGTCTGCACCATTATTTTGTACTTGACGTCTCTGTCTGGACGCATGGAGAAAGTTGCACGCTCACACTGACGGAAAGTCAGGGTAGGGTCAGTGGGTTTTAGACGCTGAAACATCAAAGTTAACATTTTATCAGTATTGTATACTAATATATTAATGCAAAAACACTATTTCTTTTTAGTTTTAATAAATATTTACAAGTGTCATGTTATGTTGTTTTAGAGCTGAAATTGTGAACATGCTCGCATATTTTACCATTTAAGCATTACCATGAGATATGACAAACAGATGGATTTTGTAATGAGAATGATTGTTGCCCTAATGCTGATGCATAATCACCTGCATGTAAAAGCTGTATGTCCCCCTCTTGCTGGTTCTGACAGCTTTGATCTCGAAATGAAAACCATGGAGGGAGAACACCTCAGAGTGGTAAGGAGGCTCCTGGAAGTCCAAAAGCAGAATCGACTTTAATTAGACCCAAAATAGCATTCATAAGACAAAAATAGAAAATGAATGAATGAAAGGATGCCAATTTCTATTGTGTAGAGAAAAGGATGATGAAAATATATTTGAGCTGCATGATAATTCCCTTGGTTTATGTGCTAAGGCAATTATTAAATGTTTTTCAAGCAGGGGCATTGGCAAAATGCAGTAATTAAACTTCTCATTACTGCAAATAACAACAAACTAGCTTCCTCAACTCACATCATCCACTATGAAACCCTGTCTAATTGCTGCAGCATTGAAATTGGTCATCAGCGTCATATCCCCTCCTCCATGAAGCTACAGAAATAGAAGAAAAACCAATCAGGTATTATAGTTATATCAGTTAATATACACATCGGACATGGAATACAACTAAAAGATGCTGCCTTGAATTAATTTTCAACAAATAATAATTGCATTTTTCAATAAACTGACAGGTCTTTTTGTGCATAGTTTTCTTAAATCATTTTATAAATTAACCATATAAAAATGAAATTGAAATTATTAATTTCAAGTAGAACTATATGCTACAAAGGATACAGCATACATTAAAAAAATATCTTTAATTAGCAACAATTATTATTGCAATGGGTAAAAAAAGATAAACTGCATGACTGCTGTGTGATTATTTTATATACTGCCCAAATGAAAGCAATCCAAAGCATATTTTTNGCCGGCGGAGCCGGTGGAACGATCCGGACGAGACCGAAACCATGTGTACCGCCAGCGCTAACGCTGGTGGTACAATTATATGCTACAAAGGATACAGCATACAGTTTACAAAACTATCTTTAATGAGCAACTATTATTGCTGCAGTTTTCTTTTTATTGAGGAATGCTATTGCAATGGGTATAAAAAGATAAACTACACGATTGCTGTGTGATTATTTTAATATACTGCCCAAATGAAAGCAATCCAAAGCATATTTTTCTTACAGCTTGATAGTGCTGAGCTAGGATGTGAACAATCCAACTCTGTGGCAAGATGTTCATCTGCTGAATATCTTGAATGTGGCTACCTGGAAAAAAGTTGTAAATTTATAACCAAAGGCTGAAAACTTTCACAGACAGCATTTCACTTTTTTTCATCTTTGTTCAATAAATATCTACATCATACTTTTTATAAAGAAAATTGTTTTCAAATATGTGAGCTTTATTAATGATAACCATATCCATAAGGAGTATCATACCCTTGGAATGTAAAAATGTGAAATGTATGTAAAAATGAAAAGCTACTTACTATCAATTATACCATGAAGTCTTAGTGTTTGGAACAGTGGAGCATAGGCTTGACCTTCTTCCCTCTCCAGTAAAGAGCTGTTTTTGGGCAAACTTGAATATAAAGAAGATTTGTTAGTAGACTGATCAATATAATTTTTCAGCTATGTAACACCAAATTATAATATATATTTTAAAAATAAATATTGTTCATAGGAGTCAACATAATGTAACATACACATATACCTGTCTTTTTAGTGATAAAACTGTTTCATGGTAGGTAGTGTTTTGATTCCTAAACTATTTTGTACAAAATTATAAATAATCTTAAGTACATCTAGAAATCCATAAACATTCATTTGAATATATGATTTCTATTTTTGATTAAAAGATGGTTAAAAGAGCTGCAGCAGCCAGTACCAGTTACCTGTTAAAATATGCCAGTACAGAGCTGTGTGAGGGCATCAGCTGTATTTGAGGGTTCATCTGCAGAAAGACCCAGTATGCCAGCACCTTGTACAGTGAGTATTCATTGAATGTGAACAACCTGAAACAAAGATCAATAAAGGCTTTGTAATTAAAAAAAAAGAAATGTTCATTGAAGTAGAGAGAGATTTGCACCTCATACTGCAATTTTTTTATCCTGGTCTACTCTTTGGTGTTACCTAAGATACTCAATTTTGTTTTTTTTTTGTGTGCAGTGCAATATGTTACCTGCTGGACTTGAGAATTTTCTGAAGCACATCCATGGGTAAGTCTCTGAGCTGTATCTGTGTGGACAGTTGGGGGATAAGGTTACATTCCAACCACCTCTCACATGATGTTGCCACCTCATGTTGTTTATACTAGAAAAAATACACAAATTAATTTATTTGTTGAATAAATGCTTATTTGTCTATTTTTTCAGATCATTATAAAAATACCAGCTTTATAAGTACCTGTGCATTTGTTTTTACAAAAATGTTCCTGTTTGTATCACACACACAGGATGTTTAAATTCTTTTCACATTTTATGGGTTTACATATCCCAAATATTAATTCTTATCGATGCATAGATATAAAAATGTTTGTTTAATAACAAAAAAAGTTTTTTTTACAAGCCAATATAATAAGATGCCAGCATGAAGATGTAAAACAAACCTTGACTGCAGCTTGGTAAAAACTACACACTGTTCTGCTTCGGATAGAGCGCATCATGATTCGTGCACACCTGAGCATAAAAGACAACAGCGGTGACTAAAATAACAAACATTTAAAGAATGCGAGACAGTATTAACTGACTCAAAACTAATTTCTCAATTTCATGAAACCTGAGTTTTTGAAAAACTGTGCAAAATAAGGCAACGTCATCATGTGTGCACAAAAGAGTAACAAACTGTAGGGAATTACTTCTTAGATTTCTTTATTAATTAAAAAATCATGAACAATTTTAAGTCAATTTACAAGATGTATTTACAGGTGGCAATTGTATTCATCACAAAAAACAAGCTGCTCCCTGTACCCACTTACCCGTTTTCCAAATGTTTAAACTTGAGATGGTAAGCCACTGCCAGGACTCCCACCACATCCACCACTTCCACCTCTGTCTCATCATGATACAGGTTACCCAAGGCAACTGCTATAGCTGGTATGATCCAAATGATAAATGAATTATATTAATAATATGGAACAACTTTAACATATTAGGTTATCTATCAGTATTGTACCTCGAAAATAATAAAATCTTAACAGAGTATCATTCTTTCTGCTGGTAAATTGAGCACACAACAACATACACAATGTCATTCTCCTTTTCAATAAAGGGATCAAAATTTCTAAATAGATCTTGATTATGATGAAACTTACAATGTTTAGTTATCACTGGGTCTTTGAGGTCTAAAGTGATGACTGTCATGTTTGCCATGCAGCGAGCAGACGTATGTGCTGGGTGATCTAAACCACGTCTCTCCTTGCCTAACTCTGCCTCGTCTTTCACCTCAACCTTATTTAAACGACTGGAGATCTCACGGTATTCATTACTGTAGATGTGACTGCGGTTAATGTAATTGTCCAGGGTTTCAGAGGCCTTGTTCTTGTAGTAATAGCGAGGACAGGGGTTGTCAGCATAGTTAAGCAGACTGGACAAAGTTTCAGATTTCTGTAAAAATGGTCGATGTAATTCCCAATCCATGCCAGCGCAATGCAAAAGCACATCTGAAATGTGATGTGGTGAGATGAGATAAACGTATATTGTTTTAGGATACCTTGTAATTTATCAATATCAATTATCGTAAAGTTGTCGGCATTACGGCAAGAAACAGGTACATGTATATATGATGATATATTTAACAAATTGTTTACTGATGTCTGTATTCAATACCCTAATTTTTCATTTAGGGTGTGCATAACTTTAATATATTAAGAATCATTATCTGTACATTGACATTAAAAATCAAAATTTAATTTCTTCTGAAAACTAATCCAAATACTGATTATAAAATATGTTGTCCTTTTTTAAGAGTTTTGAGCATGCGTACTATCTGACCAGTGCATTCTAGGTATACCATACCTGGCCCAGTAGGGTAAGTTGTTCTCTTTGAGTGATAGTGAAACACATCCATGGGCTTAGCTGGCCTGGCACGGGATGGCACAAAGGTTGGGATAGGAGGTATTCTACAAGGTGGAACATCAAGTTCAACATAAATATAACTAAAAAATATTCTCGGTGGAAGTTGCCTTTGATGGTGCTTTGTGTTTATATTATAACAACAATCACTGTCAAATAATGATAATAAATAAATGAAAAATAATATAAATTAATAGTAGTTCTAGCATGGAAAAAAACAAATCTTATCAGTAATCTCTAATATGTGGTATTTCAACAGATAAAAATGTAAACTATATGGTTAGGTTTACTTCTTTACTATTACTTGTAAATGAAAATATCATTAAAAAATAATATTTAACAAAGAAAACAAACTAAGAATAGTGAGCTGCCTACCCAGCATATTTAGGTTTAGGCTGTGCACTGTAGGGGGGAGATGGACACTGAGGTAACATACTGCTGGCTACAGGACGATCTCCACCAGTTGTGGTCCTTGGCCTCATATCTGCCAGGGGAAACTTATATGGCTTCTCCATGTCTAAGTTAATGGACTGGTGAGGGTTTTCAGCTAAATATTACAATAAAAAGTTAAATATATTGTGGTTTCTTTTATTTAAATGATGCAAAAATAAATAAATAAATAAATAAATAAATAAATAATAAAGCATTGTAAACAGAATAGTTCAAAAGCCCAGGGGGCAAAAATCTGAAACAAAATGAGGTGGTTTTTGCAATACTTAACATATACCTGCCATCATGTTTCAGACATTCAAAATTAATTATGAAGAAGTTAGTTTTCAAAAGAATGTACAGAAGCTCATAATGAACGGAACTAAGTCTAATACTAAATTTAAATAATCCAAAACAAAATTTAAAAAAAAAGAGACTGAACAATGTATTGATCTGGATATATATTGTTACATAAGAGAAGGAATAAGTTGATATTGGGCACAATACTAAAGGAAAGGTATAAAACCATGAAAAACATTTGTGTTAATGGAGTATTTGACCCTACACCTTTTTATCATAAAAATATAAGAGAAAACTGTTGGCAATAAAATCACCATTACCTGGTATTACAAATAGTTCTGACACATAGGACAATGTTGGAATCTATTGAAACTTGACCCACCCTCCCACTTGTTAATTTTTTTTCAATAACAATTAAAGAGAGCCCATAGCAACCACATCTAAAATGTGTGTTTAGCAGTACATGTACCTGTCAAAATGTGGACCATAGATTCATTGTATGGTAAGTTAATTGCTCTAAGTGCTTGTGATGACCCCAAAAGGTCACTGCCCAGAGATTCCGGCAGGCGCCAACGATTGGTACCTCCAACCATTTTACGTACTCTACAACGAGGTGTTACGGCATGCTGAAAATACAAATGTTATACATTAGTACTCTTCCTGAAAAAATGCACTACATTACTGTAGTGCTTGTATATCTAGTCATTTACTGTCCAATTTAAAATAGCAGCATAAATCCAAGCTAACATCTCTGTGCTTTTTGAGATTGTACATATGTATTGAGTCTATATACAATATTTCACAGCTGTTTTTCAAGGTTAAGCACAATTATGACTGCTTGATGCAAAACTTATTTATTGGCTGACCCTATGTAAAATTATATAAGGCAATGTGGTTTCACCCAAGTCCTCAAAAATCTTTTTACCCAACTGAAATATTCTATTCAGGCATTTTGCTACAACCCAATACCACAACCCAATTTAGAGCTGTGATTTATTTACAGAATCAGAATATTGGATTTCCAAACAAATAAAATGAAAAGAAAATAGCTTTGTATTGAAACTTGGTGAATAAACATCATGGCCCCGAATATGATCTCTAAATAAAGTGCATTAAGCATGCTTTTATGTCATTATTGATTTTGAATAAAATGCATTGTGAAGAAATACAAAGGCCGCCACACTAAGCTCCATAAACCAACACACTAGCATAAAGTGAGCTGGTACTAAGGTGGCAGCACCATTAGTATGACCATAACAATTTCAGGGTATCAAGACTTCAAGCAAAAAAAAAAAGCTAAAAGTTTAAAGTTGGTCTGTTTACTTCATGAAAATTATCATTTTAAGATTAAATAAATATCACATTTATAATTAAGAAAAAAAGATTAAAAGATCCACACAAAGTTCACCCTAAGAAAATTTTCTTAATCAATTTTCTGGCTTGATGTTAACATAGTTTAAGAAATAAAATCTAATAGATGAAAATATAAAATGTATAGACTAAAGGAAAAAAATGGTATCAGGAAAAAAAAGTAAAACTACACCCAAATTATAGCACCAGTTATTTTTGTTTAGTAATACTTACTCTTACTATAACTTCCTGTGTAGCAAATAAAAATATAATACTAACAATATTATAATTATACAAACATCATCAACTTACTATAGCAATCCCCAAAACACTTCTAAACTATGTATTTTGGATAATATACATACTCAAATAATATTCTAAGCATTTTACAGACATACATGTACAAAGGCCATGAAGAAAAGGTTAATAGAAAATAATCTAACATGAAAAAAGAAAGCTCCCATTTCCTTTAACATTTGCCAGAGTGGAACAAACTTCTGATAATTTACACATCTGCAAAACTAATAATTAAAATACACTGGTTAATACCCAATGTCTAACATACATTCTACATACTGGCCGTGTGTACTGGGGTACATGATAGATTAGTGACTCTGTACCAACTTCCACAGTCCATATACCATATACCATTCCCACAGACAATTGGATCGATATATCTCCCTGGGGAGTCTCATTAAATGGCTGTCAACTGGACTGGCTTAAATTTCTGTCATGCCTAGTAAAGCTGTTAGGGGGTAATTATCTTTACCCCCTAGCTGATTCGGTATGTGTGACAGACATTTAAGCTGGTTAGTTGACAGCAATTTAGTGAGACTCCCCAGGGGTTAGATCGATCCAGATGGGAACCCAGTCTAAATCCAGTGGTATTATGTCTACTTACCCTTTCTGGTTTCCTTCCATCAACCACTACCCCCATTAGTGCCGTAGTGGGAGCTGTTAAAACAGACCTGAAGATGAACAATAAAAAATATAAATTACTTACATATCCTAAACTATAAGGAAGAAAATGCAATATAGAAAAGGGATATTATTGCCTTATCAAATTAAAAGTTTAAGATGTTTAAATACTTGTCTCTCTGGTACATTCCCTAGTTACTTATGCATACACAAAGATCATTTGGTGGGTTTGGATACCAGTACATGTACTGTAATCTATAGGATTTAAGTTTGTTGACCTCAGATTAGGGA
>NW_019774023.1:14248-26005 GCF_001039355.2 Lingula anatina
TTCTAACAACTCTGGTGTGATCCATGTAGCCTTTGGCTTTACTGTCACTCTCTTTTCCTGTAGTGGAGCCTGGTTATCAATGGCCTTTGATAACGAATTATTGTAGTGAGTAACTTGTAAATTTATGTCAGATATGCTGACCATCTGACTTAAAGCATTTGAAAGTTCCCTGTTTAAGATGTCACTGTCAATTCTGGAAAGTAGCCGGCTCTGTTTGACTACTTTAGTTGGCGCTGGGCGGTTGGCATTGGCTACGAAATGAACTGCTGCATGATCAGAGGGCAAAGTGTGATCTACGAAGAAGTTACTGAGACATGAGTTTTTTCTTGTCAAAACAAGATCTAAAACATGACCTTTCGAATGAGTAAAACTTTCAACATGCTGTTCAAGTCCCACTGAGGATAACAGATCATTGAATTTTTCCACGTCACTACATTCGTTGTCATCCACATGGATGTTGAAGTCCCCTGCAATTACTAAGTGACCAGATGAAACAATAGCTGTCTCCAAAAGTACAGAAAATTCATCAATGAAATAAGGAATTGTATACTTGTGTTTTGCTGAGTAAGGTGGCCTATATATTACAAATAGACGCAACAGTTCCTTTCTAATTTGCACCGTTAGGTCCATTATCTCAAACGAATTGAATGAATGATTTATTTTTTTACAACTTTCATGTTATTTCGCACAACTACAGCAATGCCACCCCCTTTCCTGGCTGATCTCGGCAGATGGTAGATGTTATACCCATTTAAGGATGATTGAAAATCTGCATTTACATAATTTCGATTTTTGTCAGTAATCCAGGTCTCGGTAATCATGAAAATATCTGTATTCTTCTCTGCTATAGAGGTGACAAGAGATGGAATTTTGCCCTGTATCGATCGGGAATTCCAGAGGGAAATATTTATAAAGTTATCAGTGTAGTATGATGATACACATTTCACCTTTGTCAATATGCCGCTTGTGTTTCTACATTGTGTTTTGCCAATGTGTCTGGAGAAAACATCTATCATGACAGGGATAGATTTCCATTCCACCTTTTGAGGACTCATGGGCAGGGAAAAAGGCTCATCAATGTCTCTATTAAACACATTTGTTACCACCCTGATATTTGACCAATCCGGTGTTGTCGGTCTCCTCAGATTATCAAAGTTGGGACCTGTCTGCTTTACATTGGATGAAAGCATTTCCCTGTCTTGATGGATCATAGTAGTAATTTGCCTCTTCTGGGTCACTCCACCTCTAGACCCCCTGAGGTGTTTAATTATGTTAAGGTCTTTCATTATTGCCCAGGTAGTGGATGGTAGTTTGTGCTTGCCTTGGGCATTGATATCTATCAACATGTCTCTTACATAAGCATATTTAGGCACACACCTATTTATAGTTCTTATAGAACTCATTGTCCTAGGTTGAGTACAAATCGAATTCCTCAGGTGTAACTGCTGAGCTTGTGTCTTTGACAATGGCTACCTTGAAGAATCATCAGAACTTAGTCCAAATATTCAGAGAATGTCAGTATGACACTAAGATGTCCAATAAGTGTCCTAAAACAACTATGCATACAGTCCTGGCACCTTTAGACAGATGATCATAAAAAGTTTATGGTAAAAATGTCTTCCAATTCCACTAAAATTAGCAATTTTGATCCAGCCTACAAAAGCTGTTGGCAGCTCATAAGTGGCGCCCCCCCAATATTAAATGCGAATACAGGCTCAGTATAATGTAGCCAATACATGTATGTAAAACATTGTTAATGCTTGGTTCAGAGTCAACAGAGTTCACAGAAAATGTCCCATCATCTCAGTAAAATGTCCTTGGTAGAACGAATAGTAGTAGATATCGCTGTCACATCTGATAATAACAACCTCATCAGTTCTGAGTGTGCCTCTCAACAATAACGTATTGGAGGTATTACTGTTCTGCCACTTCTCGTAACAATAGTGTCTTTGACAGTTCTATCACCTTGTGGTTGGTCATCACCCACGTTAATAGGAGTCACACATTGACCACGTGAGGGTTTTAGCCCCCCTTCCCTTACGGGACTTTAAATGGTCATGATGCACCACCACAACTTTTCATTTTGTTTTTATCTTATTTAAAGTTAGAAAAATCACCTTAATAATTTTGAAGGGACCGAGCCATACTGGCTGTAATTTCTTTGAACTACCAGGTTTTGACATGTTATCATACCTATACACTAGGTCGCCCTTACAATATTGTGCTTGCCTGGCATTTGCGTCATAGTACGCTTTTTGTGTCTTTAAATTCTCACCGAGACATTTTCTGACCAACTCGTGAACGCTCTCTAGCTTCTCTTTTAATTGCATGACATAGCTATTTGGTTCAATATCACCTTTAATAAACCAAACGTAAAATCAATGGGCTGTCTAGTTTCCCTTCCAAACATCAACGTGTTTGGGGTCAGACCTGTCAGTTAGGGACCGCCCTGATTGCGCCTGTAATTAAAGATAAATGTTCATCCCAACCATTGTCCTTTCTTTCCAAATAACACCGTAGGGGAGACCGGGGCTAGTTGGCCCAGTTAGACACTTTTGGCCTTGTAGAGCCAACTAGGAATGAGTTAGNTTTGTGGGTAATATAAGGGTCCAACTTGCCCCGAGTCAAGGGGGCCAACTAGCACCGGGTGCACACTTTTTATTTTAAAGGATGGCAGCCATTTTTGGTGCTAGAATGAGCAACGATGATACGTCTCTGTGAAACTTGAAACAATGAGCTTCAGTTTGATGCCCTATACATATATTATATTCGATCAAAAGCCTATGAAATAGATTTTTAAATCTCTTTAACAAAATTACTTTTAGGTGCAAAAATACTTTATTTCGACTCACCGTTTAAGTTAAACTTTTTAACGTCCGACACTTCCTTAGCATTGTAGGCTACGGTCACTTTACAAGAGTATGTGGCCTATTTTTTTACCTCGTAGGTACTTTGTCATAAATTGGCTTGGAGTAACTTACCCCGGGGTCCAACTAGCCCCGGTCTCCCCTATATACTGCATAATATTAATCCTATTCTGACGTTCCACAGCGCCATTCGAACACGGCCTTTACGGACTGGTCCGAGTTTTGTTAATGGATAATTACTAAACAATTCACTTGTAAAATTGGCGCCCATGTCGAAATGTATGATGGTTGGACCATCAAACCTAACAATGAAACTGTTTACCAATGTTTTTGATCCTGTAATGGATACGCTTCCACCCATATAGTGAACTGACACACGACAACTAAAATGTACTTATTTCCTGCTCCAACACGAGTGGAAAATGTGCCGTGAAGTAGCCAGAGACATATCTGTGAATATCTTGGGGAAAAATCAATCTGTGGGCCTGGCAGAGTGTAGCTTAAGCGCAGGTTTTCCAGATGCACCATTAATAGGACCCGCCTAAGATAGGAACAAATCACGCCGTAGGCGCCAAATTTCGAGGAAGTAGAGCAACGATTTCTGTACTTGGAAAATACCTGAACGTACGAACTTTTTAGGTTAGAGACTTGTGCTGTTTTCACTTTATAAGGAAGAAATGTTGACAGATTATATGTACTGACATGTTGGATTTGCAAAAGTTAGAGCCGAATGACTCTTGCAAAGCAAAATTCGCCAGGAGGACATACAGCGCAGCAATGACGACGTTTTAACAGGCTACATGACCAGAAATTTGTTTGTGGTTTAGGAAATCATCAGTTACTATGCCAGTTGATATGCATGCCTTTTAGATGAAAGCGGCTAGTCGACGGATTAATGGAGAAGTCATTGAACAAATGACAGCTCCCATTTATTCATGTGGACGACGTTAAACTTTGCCAGGTAAGGGAATATTTCTTTATTATAATTTTATAGTGAGGAATAACGGAGCTTTCGAACGTTTATTTACTGACTGCCTTTTTCGTACAATTTCACAAGTATTTACAAGTACTCTTTTTCTCCGTGCTGATCATGCGTTTACTTATTTTCTTTCCATTGTTCCATTCTCATATTGCAAACCCCCATTCAATATTCAACATTTCCTTATTAGGAAATTTCTAAGAGACCTGTTTTCAATTTAAAATCTTTAAAATTATATTTGAATTACTCATGCCGAAATATAGATACGTGTAATATCGCGTCGATCATGCATCCATGTTCATTATAATACTAAAAGTAACATTCAAGTGGTTTATTAATGCAGCAATGCAGCAATGTACCTCAATGTAATTTTCGTATGCACTGTTCGTGCACCCCCCTTAATGACTGATAATTTGACTAAACACATGTTCACGTCTTCAAAATGAAACAAAGGTTTCCAAAATATTTTCTTTTCTGCACTGTAACACCAAAGAAAGGAAGGTAATGTGTACTAATATGCACCAGCAAGAGGGGTCCATTGAGACGCAGTAGGTCAACAAATCAGACCAACCAATTGATTAAATTGATGATTTGTCAACGACAACATCATTAAAATTTTCAAAGTTGCATAGTTTATTGCTATATGTTCTCAACCTCATTATCTGGTGTAAAATGGCGCAACCACTGGGTTGCAACACAAATACATTTTCTCATACGAAAATATAGGGTTTGTCATGGTCATCTTGGGCCAGAGTGTCAGGAATTCCAAGCGTCTATTTTTATGTTCTAATTCATTCTTCAACCGAACATGAATTATTTTTCTAACCGCCACTATTCAAACTTGAAGAAAATACCATTTTCAAAAAGACTATGTACCGTAACCGTTTATCCTCTGACTGCCAGGTAGCCACGTTTTGATTGAAACATAAAACATATCATTAACAAAATTAAGAACACAGTTGATATATGAAATTTCATTCGAGAGTTTACGTTAAACATCGTTTCGTCTGATGTCTGTAACAGAGTACACAAAAACGGTCTTAGAACTTTTCTGCGCATTTTGCTGCGGTTAGCAGAGCTAAGGATTTTAAAGGTATTCTCATTGTAATAATCGAACATCAGATGCAAGTAATGCCGTCAGTAAAAGTCCGTTATCACACCTGGTGACCTTTATTTTATCTTTAGGTTGCACTCAGTGAATATGCCGGCGTCTATCATGGAGGCAACGGGCACATAAACTTACAAAACATAATTCTAATCCACTCCCATCAAAATGACAGAGAAATGGCTTTTGTTGTTGTAATATGCGCTGGCAAAATTTGTGGGCTCCCCGTGGAAACAGGCAATTGTGGAAATTCTATTCTTCGTCAGGGCCTAATTGAAACCTTCCGCGAGCCTTTTTTTTTCTACACGAAGACAGACATTTGAAGAAAAGAAAAAAGTAACTAAACAACGACAATAGTGGTATGAACAAAGCTCCTAACTCGCAATAGGCTACATATCTTTAGGTAAGAACATACCGAAGTCAAAATTTATGACACAGATTATCGAGAAGGCAAAATGTATACTATTATTAATGTCATGTTTATGTATTTTATTTTTCGACTTTAGTTGCTATGCATAAGGCGCATATTTAGGAGAACAAAGTTTGTTGTCGGACTATTTACGGTGAATTAACCATATGCAGAGTTTGGTTGCCCACTTCCTTATTTCCATTTTTAAACACATTAGCTAGAAAGAACATAATTGAGCAGTGATTTAGTTGAGGTTACTGATTGTTTATTACAGGTATTTATCGTTTCATTATCAAATCAAAGTTATCGAGCAGATGAAAACAGAAGTAAGATGGCGTACCGGGTATTTGTAAGCACGTCTAGTTCTTAGAGACGGAGCAAAGAGGAAAACAAAGTTGGAGACATTGGCTACAGTTAAAGAAAAGAGAGTAAAAATAAGGTCCATAAAATCGTTGTCTCTCTAGTATTTCGGGACTTAATACCGAAGCATCGGTTTGCCGCATTGTAACATTGCGACAGTCAATGAAAAGTTCATAACGTCCACGGTATTATTATTATTGCTGTTGTTGTTGGTATTATTATAATTGTGATTTAGTCTAATATAAAGCTAGAAATCCCCTTAATATTTATAGTGGACTTGTTTTTACCAACTTTTTGCTCTATTGTATGGGGGGGGGTGTATGTGTGATCATTCAATTTGATGTTGTAACTATCCTCATCTTGTAACTTTGTATTATATTACATTTCGTCATTTTTATAAATGACAATATCAGCCATATGGACTTATTTCCTGTTTTATTTGAGCAAAAACTGAGCTTCATTGTGCTTGTGGACATTTGGCTACATAAAATCGTTTTTTTTTATCCCCACTATTTTTATGTTTGTCTAGAGCATCTTTAGCAGAGAATGAGGCTATCAAAGTAAAAAAATAAAATAGCTTCCATCCAGGAGATCCGAGAAATTGTGCAGTCATTACCTAGCAATAGTTATCATATATAAATATTATCTGGCAGTATCTTAACGCAGGGTAACTGCTTGAATTGTTAAAGAGGGCAGTGTTTGTTCTGATCTTTTTCCAACGATAATGCAACACAGCTCTCCATTGACAGCATTTTTGGCATATTATATGCTTACACGATAAAGTTATTTGTAGTTTACAGTTAAAAACAATTGATGTTTATATTAACGCTATTACACCTGTGACTGTGTATTCTAAGTTTACACGTTTTTATATCAATTATAAAGCACGTTTGTTACCGTCATACTTATTTACATTATAATTACATTAGATGCTACACTACGTTTGTCAACACACTACAGGTCACGGCACCAAATCTTTATTCAATAGGTCTATCAGTGCCAATTCAAATCAGATTTTATTTGGCATTTTATCAATTCAAAAGACATTAGCTGACTAGAAATGAAAAAGAAGAACTTAAATTGCTTGTACAAAATTCTTCGATATGAAATCAGAACAGTAAAATACAAGAAACACAAGCTAACACAAAGCTACAATTGCAACTCAAATTAAGCATTAAGCAAAGATCGGAAAGAAACTGTAAAGCCGGCTTGAAGTTGAGTCAGTTTTGTCATAATGTCGCTATTTGGACACATTATTTTATCTGAAATAAATATTAGTTTGGAAAGACTGTTAGGAATGGATAAGAAAATTTTAACGTTGAGGCTGACAGCACTATATGTTCTTATATTCAAATATTCTAAAATCTCTTCGCGATTAGTTGCAATATACAGTTCGTTCAGTTTTCCCTCGTATTACTAAACGATAGATGCAGCACTGTTTATTTTTCATAGGAGTTATGAAACTTTGCAGATGAGGTAATCACCGCCCGTTTGTGTTACTCATTGTGTATGTGAATTTGTTGCTGTAATTTATAAATTTAAAACATGTGTTTTCACTTGGAGCTACTCGGAAAAATTTGTTTGGGTGTCAGGTATATAAAGGACTTGTTATTTTAATAACATTTATTGAATAATACTTATCAAAATAAGAGCTCTGAAATTCTGTCTAGCTCCGTGTGTTTCCATTACTTAGGTAGTACGTATGAAAGAACAAAGTGTGCTTTATTTAAAGGAAACTATTTGCACATACCATACATAATCAAGTTATTTTTTTTCAGTATTAACCATGTCAGTGGGCATTTGTTTCATATATCACATGATGGATGTTGTGGTGTTGTGGTGAACATCATATCCTGAACCACAGCTTTTCTGGAAAACCTCGGATATTTTGGAGCTTTCTTTACTCATTCCTGGATATATAATGCGAGTGCGACCCGATACTACTGGGACAATGTTTTGAAGAATTGAACTCTTTTTGGAGAGCATGAAAATGAAAACTTGGTTTTTTGTTATGGTGACGGGCGGTAGCAACGTTATTTCATGGATTTTGTGGGTTGGCCTTCTTGTTGTTCCTGGAATAATTACAGCTTTAGAAACCACGCTTTTTATTATAGGAAAGTTCGGTGGCAAAGTGTTGATTGTGATTTCGAAATTTACTTATACATTAGCTAACCTTATTGATTCAAGGGAAGAAAGCCGCGTGCTATCAACTCCGATGACAGCGGACAACGAAACCATGGTTAAAAGTGTTAATCATAAATGTGAACCATATGAACCGATAGCACCTTTTCTGGAAACGAGGGTAAAAGAAGACTATGAGGAACAGTTATATGGTTGTAAGCCGTGCAATGATGCATTATCTGCCGTTCAGTTGGATGACTGGAATCCAGATCCGAGAGTAAAAGTTCTATCGTGCCTTCCTACCGATACTACATCGACCGATGATTTTGGTAAAACTTGCACATCCGCGGAGAACAGCAAGGTCTCTGAGTCAGGTAAAGCATTTGTTTCGTCAAATATAAAATATGTTCTTATATATATATATATTACTGTAAGGTTTATTCATTTCTATTACTTATAAATGTAGTTAGTTGCGTTTTTTTATTAAGGCTTATAATATGAGAAATATAGCTGTAGGTGAATTTAATCCGTCGTCTTTCAACAGATATTTTCCTCTTGGTTTCCTTTAGTTTTTCTACCGATAATAGGACTGAATGTTTTCACACTGACGCCGTGCTGTAAAACACAGCTATCAAATTTATATTTCTTTTTAGGAATTAAGCCCAACCATAATGAAGTAGACAACACACGTCTGAAAACTTGGTACAGTGGGCTTTCACTTGCCAGAGCCTATTCGGAACCCAATATCGTAAAAGGCACCAGATGGGGTTTTACCCTAATCTTTAATATGATTAACTTCTCTAAGGAAGGTTTAGAACGCAGGGATGGTGCTGAATACGACGAAAGTAGGTAAAATCCTGTCGCAACAACTGTTTGTAAGTTTTTATTATTGGGTGCTCACTCTCAGTAGAGAGGTTCGTTTGAAGAAAACAAGTAAAAATGCAGTAAAACATATATTCGTCTACCTCTTCTAAATCTCTGGTGTCAGAAAGTGATAAATCTGGCTTTTTGTAATAATCAAAACTTTTATATTCACGCCTTGCTAATATGGAGATTTTATACCCTAGATTTATACCCAATTTTGGTAACGAAAGTTTTAAAAGTAACAACCCTTTCGCTAATATTATCATGCTTTAAATATTAACAATGTTAACACTGCACGAAAAGGGTATTATACGAGTTGTGCCTTTATTCTACTGACACATTTTGTCCTCAAACTCAAGTATTTTTTACAGCGCCTGGTAATGCTGGTTTTGCAAAATTGCTTTCTTTGAGATTGTAGTCTTGTCGTGTGTTGTGTATAACATTTGACTGTACCCTGTCAACATATCGTCTAGTTAATCATGAATTTAACTGAACTGAGGATTTTAGAAATAAGTTAACTCTTACAAAAACACAATTAAAAAAAACAATTAAAACAATGAGCTGCGCCAAATGACGTAACGAAGGTTTTTCAATTTTTAAAAACCCTGCGACACCATGAAAGTAGGTGTACGAAACATCTGGGAGCTAGACATCATACTCGCTTCCTAATCAGTAAATGATTTCGTAAATTAGTAAAAATAAACTACATTGGAGAATGTGAGATCGTGCTGCGGGCGACAGTATACGAAGGAGAAAAATTTACTCTTTTATGTCTTTAATGTGATATCAGATAATCTAATAATCATTATTATTGTTTAAGTTGCCAAACTGATGTTGATTAAGTTCCACTTGGATAAACAATTCCTCTGCTTGCTTACTTTTTATAAAACAAAAAATTAAATATACCTATATATATATTGAGAATGAGTGATTGTATGCTTTATGTCTTTGGTCAGAAAGACAAAGCAGAAGTACCCTTTTTTGTTGAAACAATTCCATAGAATGTTTTGTGAATATTTTATGGTTGTAAAAAGAAAATAAAAAAACAAACTTTTTTACAATATATATATATATATATATATATATATATATATATATATATATATATATATATATATTCTTTAAGATATAATATTTATAATATATATTATAATAAATGTTTATTTTAAGGGTTAATAATGGAATGCCTCACCGAGCTTGGGTCAGAAGTTAAAATATACAGGGACATGCCCAAAAAGAATTTGCTGAAAACGCTGGAGGAATATTCCAAGAAAGATCATTCTACAACGTGTAACTTCGCATGTTTCATCCTGTCTCACGGATCGGAGGAAGGAATTTACTGCTCAGATGGGAAATTTCTGTTCTTGACGGACGCCATTAATCCATTTCGCCAAATTCTCTGTCCATCACTGAAGAAAAAGCCGAAAATTTTCTTCATAGAGGCCTTTCTAGGTCACAAGGATCAGTGTAAGTATTTCAATCGAAATCTTTACATTGCTAAATATTTCTCTATCAGATATATAGAACGGCTAGGAGTGGTAAAATCGTCTGCTAATTTCAAGAACTACAAGTAATGGTAGGGGAGCCTGCATTTCCGATTAGGCGTTTTTTGGCTTATTAAGTTTATATCACCTGGGTGTTACAAAAGATATTGTTTCGAAATGTACACAAATATATTAGAGAAATTTTGACTGAGTGAGAGACCGAGCATACGGTGTGTGTTTTTATTCACTCTCTATGTTTCCATGGAAACATTTTGTGGTTTTTATCATTTATGTTATTGAATGTTAAAATAACCTCCTTTTGCCATTGTTAGCAAAATTTCGATCTAAAAATGCTAAACAAAAGTTCCTTCGTCGACAACTCTGTACAAAATTCTCGTTTCGATTACTTAATTTCTTTATCTCACATATGCCTTAACCATTTTAAAAAGTTTGTTGTATAAGTTACTTTGTCATACTTTCACATTTTCTGCGTCTTACTTCTCTGTGGTTTATATGCACCTATTTGACCTATATTTTCAGCGCCGTTATCTCGGTCAAAGGTCCGGGATTCAGGAATCCGACGTCAAATATCGACCAAAGATAGAGTCGTCGGACCTCAAGAAGAAGACTTTTTTATCCTTTATACAACGGTTCCTGGTCACGTCTCCTATAGATTTGACGTCGGTTCGCCGTGGGTCACTCAGTTTTGCCAACTCCTCAAACGTTACGCAGGGAAGACGGGAGATAAAACGGTTAATCTTCTTTGGGTGAATAAGATATTGACTCAAAATATGAGCTCGAAACCCTGCTATATCAAACAAATTCCATGTGTTGTTAACACAACGAGACGGACTATTTACCTAGCCCCAATACGTAAAACAAAATTTTGATTCAAATGTTAAAAATAAAAATAATAAGCTTCTTGTATGGCGCCTTACAGGCAACCTCAAGGCGCCTTACAATAATGGATAATATAACTAAAATCATTAAAATGACTACAATATTTAAAGCTAAAACACTCATTGGAAACCATTTAAAATTAGCACTACTAAAAACTCTAAATCTTATTTAAATATATAAAAAGATCTAAGAGCAATAGACAGATTAAAAATGTGGGTCTTTAGAAGGGAGTTTAAACTGTCAAAGTCTTCTGCTGTTATAATAAAATTTGTTGAGGCATTCCACACTTTGGGGGCGTAGATTGTAAAAACCCGATCGCCATAACTTTGAGAGACCCCTTCTCTAAAACAGAATGTTCTAAAATAAGGTCAATCTCAGTATTAAAATGTGTGGACCACCGTGGTGAGTTAAAACAGATAATATCAGATAAACATATTGGTCCTTGTGTATGGATCGCCCTAAAATAATACAAAGTACTTTATAATCAATCCTCTGCTTCACAGGCAGCCAGTGTAATTCTTTCAGAATGGGAGTGAAATGGTGTGTACTATTGCACTTTATTTGACAAACCAGTCTTGCAGCTGAGTTTTGAATAACTTGTAACTTTTTAATCTGATAGTCACATATACCAAAGAGGAGACTATTGCAGCAATCTGATCTTGAGAATT